>JAPEVC010000027.1:0-208141 GCA_027946555.1 Gnomoniopsis sp. IMI 355080 | reverse complement strand
ACAACAACAACAACAACAACAACAACAACAACAACAACAACAACAACAACAACAACAACAACAACAACAACAACAGCAGCAGCAACAGCAACAGCACATGGAAATACCGGACTTCAGTCCTTTCGAGACGCCTTTACCGACGTTTCCCAAGGTGGAGGAGGATGCTGCGAGTCTGTCGAAGATACAAATGGTGCCAGCGCCGCTCAATTACCCGCCTCAGAGTATGCCACCAGACAATGGGGCGTGGACTGCTCAGCAAGATTCTCAATCTGCACTTGCCACATCCCAAGATCTCTCAAACACATCTTTCTTATTGTGAGTAATCCTGCGATTTCTAGCTCCTTGGCGGGCTCGTGAGACATGTCTCAACTTACAATTCCCTGTCCCGACGCCGTCTGTCATGTTTTTCGGACGATATTTGCTAACCGAGTTTAGCCTGGACCCTGATGACACCATAATCACAACACCACATATGGCTAACTTGCCGATGCGTACGCCGACGCACTCGTTCGGCTACTGGACAGACCTTCTTTCGAACGGTAACAATTATGCCCAGATGCCTACACCCATGGGTGTACCGGATGAGTCAGGACAATATCAACAGCATGGCATGCAAGGCATGCCTCAGTACCAACCTCCCGATCATTATACAACCTCACGAGCCCCAGATCCTCCCATCGGACCGGACATGAGTGGGATGAACGCGGCAGCACAGAAACGGCGCTGGAGCATGCGCACGACAAGCTCTGGTCGAACAGTAGTACCAGCGCGTGACTCGATGAGGGATTCGATGAGGGACTCAATGAGAGACTCTATGCGGGACTCCATGCAAGGCTCGTTACATGGCTCGATGCAGGGCTCGATGCAGCCTCCAATGCAAGGCTCAATGCAGGGCTCAATGCAGAATTCGATGCGGGACTCGACCTTGACCACAGGGTCCAATACAGACTCACGTCCGGGCTCAACCATGTCGAGCGTTTTCCACTTTGGCGGATCCTAACCGCCCCCAAACTTTCTATTGGACGCTAAAACACTATTCCCTCTGTTCAGCCTTCGACACTACGGCCGACGCCGTGCATTTTCTTATCGTTTACACACCGACCGTTCACCAGGCGAAAGCAAACGTTCTTTTCTCCCGATACCTCGCCTGCTGATCGGTCTGCTTACTTTCGAGCATTTTCCGGGATTGATGATGCACGCACGCACCTACGTTTCGTATGCGACAGAAAGATACCGAGATACCCCTTGCCCCTGTCCTTTGCGTTATTGCTCGTTGGTAATTCTTTGCAGCTTTTTTCAAATCACTCATGAGAGCTCTTGCTATTCTGGGTTGGACGTTTTGTTTCTTTGCTTGTTTGGATTTGGGTGGTTGTTAAATCAGCGAGCCTACCGAAGCGTGGATCCGCGCGGCGCCTTCGATATCCGTTATTCTACTATACCAGGTCCTGACTTTCATAATTATTTGTACTTACAAGCGACCTTCTGAACCTTCTCTTTTAGTTCTTTTAGTTCTTTTAATCCGATTTTTGGGACAAAAGGCGGGCGGATAGAAGCGAGGTGACATATGGGGCAGATTTGGCGTGGGCGTGCGACCTCGTCTGAACGGTCATTGGGAAAGGCTCAATACCAAGTCTGATGACTTGCGTATAAATCTTGGTTTTCAGCGGTTGGGGAGGTGGTTTCCGGTTGGGAAGTCCAGACTCCCTATTCTTGGTATGGTTACCATCTTGGATATTACTTCTACACTACCCATTAATGTTGTGTGACGAATAGAAATGATTCAAACAGACTTCGGCAATGTTTTCTCCCCAATTGACTACAAGAACAAGGTTCTGCATCGCACCATCAGCTGGCTGACTCTCTTTCCCGTCTGAATCTGCTGTCGATTGCTTTCAAGACCAACGCAGTGTGATTCTGGAACAGACCTGCTCTCTCTCCTGTTCTGGATTGTGCCGTTGCTATGCCAGACGTTTGTCCAAGTGAATGCAATCACCGAAAGTGGAGTGATATTAATTAACATGTGGTCAGACTGGCTCCGGATGGACGTTGACCTGACTCCAACACCTACCTACCTAACCTCGGTGCGGATACCTACCTAACCCACGGACGTCTCCTCAACCTTGACGCTGGACGTTCCGATTAGTAAACATCAATCCAAATAGCGCCCATTCTTCGTTTTTCTCAAACAAGCCCATCAAGGTTCGGGAGATTTATGTGTGGAAGAGTTATGCGCTTCATGGGCATTGCTGAGGCCGCTACAAACTATCTAATGCTACCGACTTGTGGATCTCCCATGATTGGATGCCATACTACGGCTGGCAGACATTGAGGAGAGGGCGCTTATGGCAAAGGGGAGGGAGGCACATCGAAAGGTCCGTGTCAGGCCCAGAAGGGTAGTCCTCCGCTGTTTGAAACTGGGACTCGTTGAAGCCGCGAAATTTTAAAAGTTTATACCCAATAACAGATAACAGATAGGCAGTGATATAGATTGATGCCCGAAACGTTTTTATTTTCCTTTCGATTCTTGATACTTTTTCTTCCCTCTCGCTGCTACGTGGTGATTGCCTGACTGTTACATGACAGCGGGCTAGGTAATAAGCTCTGTCGGCTGTTAGAGCTCTTGTCGGTTGCACCCTTCCATCCGAGGCCTTACCTTTAGGTGTATGAGATGTTTTATACGCCGGACCGAGATCATAGTAATGACGCAGAGACATCCCAGTTCTAGCTTTCGATTAGCTATTGCGTCTCATGGTCACTAGTACCTACGTAGTAGTGTGGAGAGCGGGGTCTTTTCTCTCTCTTCTACCTGTATGCAGGAATGCAGTACTAAATGAACACTACGCGCTAAGTCTTGAATTATCCACCAAGTTGTTGGCCGGGTCGAAGGCCCTCTACGGGATCTGGGCTTGGCTTGAGGACGCCTGTGTGGGCGAGGGAGCTGAGATAGGCGTCTCGGACTTTGAGGATGTCCTCGCGTGGAAGGAGGCTTTTTAAGAAAAGATATTCGTCCTTTTCGAACCTTGCGCGGATGCCTTCCATGTCCTCGTCAGGCTGCGAGGGGTCTATTTTCACATAGAGATTGGTGCCGTCGATGTTGGGGCGCCGCACTTGGTGTTAGTGATTGAGCGGGGGCATCGTGATTTTGTTTGATAGTTGAGAGGTTATATCGACATATCCAATGTTGTGCCCGATCTGCGTTCCTTAACTCAATGTGGTAATTCCAGACGTGTTCAAAGGAAGAGGGAGTCCACCCAATGTCAAGATGAAGCCCAATGCGACTTGGTAAACAAGCCGAATTTCTCTAGAGCTATTGCTCTATACGCCCTCGCCGCATCTGCCCGTGTCTTATCTTCAGGCCTTTCTCGGCTCTGCTCCACCCATCAGCCATTTGGAAACGGGCGGATAGGACCTGCTACATTTCTACTCGGAGAAGATTGACCGTGACGACTTGGCGTTCAGACGAATTTGTTGCCATTTCTTTTGTAGAGAAAGAGAGAGAGAGATCTATTGCTCTACCAATTAATTAGAATGTTGCGGATGTGTTTGAAGATATCCATATTTCGACGTGTTAAAAATGTGTTTACCGAACCACACTGACATGTCTTGCATACTCTGTGACTTTTCATTAGCTGATTTTCCGGGTACCTTTGTTCTCAATGAGTTTGAATGGACCCACATCGCGACTTCCGGACCGATTGAGCTGAACGGTGTGTAATGCATTTTTCGCAACGACAGATGGAAGTGGATAAACAGCACGAGTGACCCTCTCATGTCAGAATACAAGATGCTGAGCCAAATGCTAGGTCTATCCTTACCACAGCGACAACATGATGGCCGACGACAAGTTGTTGGTGATTGTGTGGTCTGTCTGTGGATACATTTGGACGGAAATGGGCCGCGGAATTCGATTTCCCCGGACCCGCTTCAAATGCTCAAGTGGAGACACAAAAGCTTGAGACTCAGAGGAGCCCGCTGGTACCCGGGAACGTTTGACGCTGTGGCTTTGATGCCCTGAAGGGTTATTTAGAAGCCAGTTCCAGAGATTCAGGAAGTTGATGGCCGTTGATGTGGTCCTGGTTGGAGAATGTTGTACCTACCTAGGTACCTAGGCACATAGGCACCTAGTGCATCATGTACCGTACAGTGGCATGAGAGGTACTTGGTAGGTCAAATGATCAGCAGGGTTCAGGAGCTGCCCTTGCAAGACATCGTTAAAGGGACACCATCGCAATTGTACAACATATACATACGATTGTATACAGCCATGTCAAATCATTGCTTTTCTGGTACTGAATTATGAATTGTACGTGAGCTTTTGGCAGAAAGAAAGGCGGAGGGTGGTTGAAAGACCCCCAGGGGGGGTGAGGGTGAAGACTTTTGATTACATGGGATTTAGTGATGTAACTGGAGAAACGCGGGGCAGTTGCTGTGAGATGTGGGATGTGCGAATGTGGGTAGCCTGACGTCCGCCGAGGTCCTCCATGGGCAGCCGCCATTCGACAAGGTCACGAGAGCATTGAACGACCCTGAGCATACCATAAAGTACGGTGATATTTATACTGAGCTCACCTCACCCTTCAGGTGCTTTTCGTAGCATCGGCCCTCTGTACGATATACGTCCCTACAGCTCCATCACCCTCCCTCCACCTTCATCATGGCCGGCGCAGTCCCCTTTGCACGGTCGCTGGACGACATCTACACCAGCGATGCCCTCCCCTCGCAGGCCAAAAGATGGAATCACCTGTTGTCTCAATTTCAAACAATCTATTCGCAACCCGCCGAGTTCGTTGCTCGCTCGCCCGGCCGCGTCAACATCATCGGCGAGCATATTGACTACAGCCTCTACTCAGTCTTGCCCATGGCCATCACCGCAGATGCCCTCATTGCCGTCTCCACAAACGCCCACGACCCATCCACTGTGAAGCCCGGGACTTATAAGATCCGCATAGCCAATGTGCAGAGCGACAAATTCCCCGCTCACGAGTTCGATATTCCCTTTGACGATGTCGACATTGACGCTGCAGTGCATGAGTGGACCAATTACTTCAAGTCCGGCCTGCGCGGTGCCCTAGAGCTTTTGCGCAAGAAGCACGGTGCCGCCTACAAAACCGTATCCATGTCTATTCTCATGGACGGCACCGTCCCCGCTGGCGGCGGCCTGAGCTCCTCTGCCGCCTTTACCAGCACCTCGGCACTAGCTGTTATGATTGCCAATGGGGAGAAGACGGTTGACAAGACGGAGCTCACCGAGCTTGCCATCGTCTCCGAGCGCGCCGTGGGCGTCAACAGCGGTGGCATGGACCAATCCGCCTCCGTCTTTTCTGAGCGCGGGTCGGCCCTCTTCGTCACTTTCACTCCAGCACTCTCCGCCCGCCCCGTCTCCTTCCCCAAGACCAACCCTGAGCTATGCTTCCTCATCGCGCAGAGCTTTGTCGCTGCCGACAAGCACGTCACTGGGCCTATCCACTACAACCTGCGCGTAGTGGAGTGCAGTCTGGCCGCAGCGTACCTAAACGCCGTGCTCAATCCGGCGGGCACGGCGCTGCCGGCGGACGCGGCGCCTTTAAGCGTTTCGCTGCGCGGTTTCCACGATGCGTACTACGCAGCGCATGCAGGAAAGGCGGACAAGATGGACGAGCAGCTGCGCGAGCTGATTGCGCTCACCGAGAAGACGCTGAGCAAGGCGGAAGGGTACACGCGCGAGGAGATTGCGGCAGCGCTAAATATGAGCGTAGACGAGCTCAACGCGCGCTTCACATCCAAGTTCCCCGTGCGCGCGGAGCGATTCAAATTGCGCCAGCGTGCACTGCATGTTTTCCGCGAGGCGTTGCGAGTGATCGACTTCATGGCCTTGCTTGAGGATCCAGCACGGCACCCAGACTCGTCAGCCGATACCACGGCGTACAACCAGAGGCTGGGCGCGTTGCTGAATGCCACGCAGGATAGCTGTCGCGAAGACTACGAGTGCAGCTGCGAGGAGATCGATCGGATCTGTCAGATTGCCAGGGACGCGGGTAGCTATGGCAGTAGGTTGACAGGGGCCGGCTGGGGTGGGTGCAGCGTGCATCTTGTGCCGGCGGACAAGGTGGACGCCGTGAAGACGGCATGGGAGAAGGAGTATTATGCAAAGAGGGTGCCCGCGCTGAGCGAAGAGCAGAAGGAGGCGGCCATCGTCGTCAGTCGGCCTGGGAGTGGCAGTGCCGTCTATGTCGTTGCTGAGGGAACATTGTGACCGAAAAAGACAAGAAACAAAAGTGGTGTGGTGGTTTAGACTAGCATGGCGGCAGCAATGTAGCAAAAATTTCCCACTAGATTTATCTTGGGTAGATCTCGATGCCATTTCACAATTATCTGTGGATCAATGCCTTTCCATCGACAGTAAACCTTGGGGCTCCTGTGGCACACTCTTCTGGACTTGTCTTGTCATCAAGGCTACTCTTGCATAACAGAGAATATGCATGCGTCTATAGAAACAATTCCTCTCGCAGTCCCATTCGAAGAGACTTCGCGTCCTTGCTAAGTTCTCGTGGATAACGCGAATAAGGTATTCGATAAATTGATAGGGCTGTATACAATGATATCACACTGTCAATGAGTAAAGATTCAAAAGGCATGCCTCTATTCGTATAAAATGACCCACGCCAGAAGGATTTAGTGCCATCCGTAGAAGAACTATCCTAAACGCCAAATCGACCAGAGATCCAATCACGATTCCCTTAGCTTGCAGATGCTGCTGGCAGCTCGCTGTCTCGCCTCGACGGACCCTTCACCTTGCGCCGAGGCACATTTCTTACTCTCCTATGCTTGCGCACTTCCACTTGTCTGTGCTTCGAGTACAGATTCACCATGTCCCTCGCTACGATGAACATTGCCCCGCCAACCAAGCTGCGACCCCACTGCTCTTGCAAAAGACCCGTAACTTCCCGTGAGTTAGGACGGGTCACCCAGCTAGTGGGCAATGTATGGCGAAGGACCTCACCAGAAGCCCAGCATACGAGCGGAAATGTAAGTGCAGAGACAACGCCGTTGACGAGGTCTGTGAGAGTTGTCGACGTGCCACGGGCTTCGCGGATAGGTTCCTCGGGGGCTAGTCGATTGTTATCATTATTGGCGTTCTGAACCGGTTGGGCCTCCGGTTGTGGCTCAAGACGAATAGCTGGTGGAGGCTCGGCCGCGTCACCATCGTCCTCGACCTCTCCAGCCTGCTGTTGTTCTTCTGCGTGCTCTCCGCCCACCACAATCTCCTCTGGAGCCGCATGATTGCCAGCGGCAATCTCGTTGAGCTCGTCAATTTCATTCTGCAACTCTTGAACCACCTGCTGTTCGTCCTCCTCAGGCCCAATTTGCAGCTCAATCTCAGCTACAATTCCCTCGTCGTTGTTCTCATCGCCCATCATGTTCAAAACGGCGTTGCCAAGCCTCAGAGCCTGGGCGAAGTATCCCTCATCTTCGTCCTCGGGCGGAGCAGCATGATCAGCCCCCACACCGAATTGCTGCGCGTCGCCCTCGTTATCCTCGGCAGCAGGTCCATTCTCGTTCGGTAGATCACGACCTCGAAGTGCCTTATTGAGGCGCCGCTCGTAGGCACCAAAAAGATCAAAATAGATGCGATTGTAGGAAAAGCTCACCCACGGCAAAGCAGTCATCACCCAGGCTGGAGATGGTGGCCACGAAGGCATGTCATCTCTCAGCACCAGCGAAGCGCCATACTAGTCGAGCTGTTAGCCCTCGGTGATGTTCTTGTTTTCAGGACAGGAATGTGTGCACACTTACAAACACCGACGCTGGAACTGCCAGAAAGTCGATGAATTGAGGGGGCAGAGCCTTCTGTATCAATAGGGCTGGGGCGATGAAGTGCAGTAGCCAGAATCTAAAGCAGAAATCCCAGCCTGCCTTCCATCGATACCAAGGCACATTAGGGGACAACCTCCTATCTGCCAGCGCCTTACCCAGACCCAGCCAACTCATCGCCGGTGCCGGTCCAGTAAATACGGACATACTCATTAGTCCATAGTAGCTCGAACCAGCCATAGAACAGCCAGTAAGTATGCCGAGCAGGATAGCAGGCGTCACGCGACTGTACATCTTATGTAACTTGTCACGCAATCCGATAAAAAGGTCTCGTGGCTCAGTGGTCTTGATCTTTCCCTTGCATGCCGGACACCGCAATGACTTTGTACTCTCGCGCTCGTGCTCGGCGATCCATCTCAGCATGCAATCCTCGTGTGCTTCCAGGGTACAAGGGCAGGCGTTTACCCAGACGGCTTTCGGGGTTTCGGACGAGGTCTGGAGGCATATAAAGCAGGAGCGAAGGTTTGGATCGGTTTGAGAACGTTGAAGGAAGGGCTTAGTTGTGGGCGCATCAATGTCGGTATTGCCCGCTGGGCCCTCGTTGGCTTCGGACATGGTGGCGTACTGAATGATCTGGAGTATGGTGTTTCAAATAGGGGGTTTGACAGGGCTTCGAATGTCTGGAATGACTTCCAGATAAACACGCCAGTCAACAAAACTCTCGTGCTCCTCGTCCTCGTCGTGGTCTCGAGGCTGTGGACTCGTCCTGGCGCCTTGTAAGCGCGTGCAACCGAGGCGGCGACTTAAAGTGGACGACCGGAATATCCGAAAGAACACCGAGTCCTCGAGGTTATGAATGAGTCAGCGCAATAAAGTCGCGAATGAAGTGCACAATGAGAGAGTAAACCTATGCTATTGAGCCATTGCAGAGAGGAGCAAACGAAATAGATATGCCAAGATAAGTGGTGAGAGGGTGGCTGCAGGTTGCTGGGTCCAACGATGTCGTGCTACGCATCTTGGGAGACGTTCTTCCGAGAGGCGCAGGTGACATCAGCGGGCAGTCCAGGGTTGAAGAGGAGAGCTTTCAGGGTTACTCCCCTAACCCTGGTGGAGGCTTGCCACTGCCTTTCGGGCACTTCTGGCTCTACAGGCGGCGGTCTGTGCCATCCCAGTGCTCCCGGGCCTTCTAGAACCTTTGAACCCCTCCGCAGCTTTCGGGTTTGAACTATTGTTTACGATGCCCGGCCGGTGCCTTCTTTAGCTGAGCAACCCACAGTCCAAGAATTATTGTCCCCGGATCCAACCACCCTACTCTTCCCTCTTTGTACACCTGAATAACGCCCGGATTCCTACCACTCCCTGCACTTTTCCCAGCTGTCTGTATCTCTCGCTCTACATAGCTGCTCAGAATCAGATTTGATATGGTGAGCCAGCCCCGCAACAGCATCACATGAATATCCCACTAATATCGTCGTCTTCTCCTTACACAGGCCACCCCTTCCAAGCAGCGCCTAGCGCTGGCTATCTGCGACTTCCTATCCACCTCTGTCAGCGATGGAACCCTCCCAGCCGATGATCAAGACTCTATCGATGTTGCTGTGAACTGCATCGCCGAGGCCTTCAAGGTCGACCCCACCGACAAGGCTGCCGTGTCAGAGGCCATCGGCGACCAGAACCTCCTGAAAATCTACGGCGTGTTTGAGAAGCTTCAGAGCGCATCAAAGCCCGCCGCGGCTTCAGCCAGTACGTCAGCGCCTGCCGGAGAGGTCTCCGAGGAGGTCAAGAAGGAGGCAGAGGGTCTTAAGTCTAAGGGTAACGCCGCCATGGCCCAAAAGGACTACCCCAAGGCCATCGATCTGTACACCCAAGCCCTGGCTAAGCACCCTGGAAACGCAATCTTCCTCTCAAATCGTGCTGCTGCCTACAGCGCCGCTAAGGACCACGAGAGTGCTAAGGCCGACGCTGAGGCTGCCGTGTCCGTGGACCCCAAGTACACAAAGGCATGGAGCCGCTTGGGCCTTGCGCGATTTGCTCTCGGTGACGTCAAGGGATCCATGGAAGCTTACAAACAGGGCATCGAATACGAGGGCAACGGTGGCAGCGACGCAATGAAGAAAGGCTACGAGACGGCCAAGAAGAGGGTCGAGGAGCTTGAGGCTGAGGATTCTGGTGATGTAACTTCTCGGGATGCTGGTGGCGCACCTGGCGGAATGCCGGACTTGAGCAGCTTGGCCAGCATGTTCGGAGGTGGCGGTGCCCCAGGAGGTGGCGGCGGTGGTATGCCAGACCTCAGCTCCATCATGCAGAACCCGATGTTTGCTTCTATGGCCCAGAACCTGATGAGCAACCCGGACATGATGAATAACTTGATGAGCAACCCAAGACTCCGCGAGATGGCCAACTCGTTCGGAAGCGGAGGTGGGATGCCAGACATGGGTGCCCTCATGTCCGATCCCAACATCGCCGAGATGTAAGTCTATCAATCGCACCTCAATGCCGCGTACACAGCTTTGACTAATGCATATGTAGGGCAAAGAACTTGATGGGAGGTGGAGGCGCTGGTGGTCCTGGTGCTGGTGCTGGACGAGGCTCCGGTTCTGGGCCTCAGACATAGTTGTGAATTCTGCTTACTTCGGCTCGTTCACTCAAGACTAGTCTGAACATTCAAACACACTGGCTGGAGAGTCAGCATTGTTATTTCTACCGTCCATGCACGGACACTCCCGGTCGAGACTTGGAAGTCGGATATACCCTAAACGGCGCAGTAGACAATTAATATAACTTATAAACTGCGAAGTAAATATCGCCAACGTGCTATCGAGGTTTGAGATCTAGCTGTCGCAGAGTTCGATTTCTATCTGTGGTGCCTCATCAAATTTCAAGCTCTAACATAGAAATTAAATTTGTTGATACACTAAGTACAAATCGAACCAGGCTGGGTCGTGTACTGGTGTGGTCACGCTCACATGTAACATATAGCAAATGCAAGGTAAATTAGTTGTATATCAAACTATGTCGTGTCACTTGTTGTGCATCAAGTGTGCTAGATTGGCTATCATGCGCTTGATGTGAATATTACGGCATTTGTTCACAAACACCGTCCACCTAGTTCGTCACTCTTCCCTCTCCCACATCTACCAGCTTCCGGTGCCTTTCGCTGCAATTTCACATGCCGGGTCGTCTGGATTCTCGAGGGATCACGAGGCCCAGGAAGCACGAACAGGTCTTGACGATTGTGATCGCTATCACTTGTATGCATCCCGGGGATGAGTCTCTCGCTGATTCGTGCTCAGCCGCGCGAGCTAGCCCAGTATGGCCATAATGGCCAGATTCGTTGGGCTCGTTTGCATCCTCTTCGTCCCCATCGTATTCTTCTTCATCATAATAGTCCTCATCATCATAACCAGACTCCTCGGTGTTCGGACTCTCATACCTCTGGGATACAGGCACCGGAACTAACGGGGAACCGAGGCTAAAGGGCTCGACATCGTCGTCATATCCATCAAATAGGTCTGAAGGGGCCTCTGGTCGGGTTGAGGAGGCCACCAGTGGAACCGAGGGCCCGGTAATACTGGTTGTGCCAAGAGTCTTGGGATGAGGAGTGCTTGGTCGACGAGCACGGTGCAATGCGTTGCTTCGCCGGAGTGGTGGCAGACCACAAATTTTCACTGTCTTACCCACAGAGTATTCTGGCTCGTCCAGGAAGGGTGCCAATGGGTCACCAGGAGCTAGAAATACTTTCGCCGGCGATGTTTGGAGATATGAGATGCCATTATCCTGAAAGACATGAGAGAGCGGTTGCAATGACTGATGGTACAGCTCAGTGGCTGCAAGGTTTACGGCTGTGTGTGGCGCCTGAGATGGCGGCTCAGTCTCTGGTGACGGTTGACCTTTCGCCTTAGATTGCCAAATGAGCGCCATGTTGGTGTTGGGCGAACGGGCGGGTGGAGCTTCATCAAGGTGTTCGATAAATCGAGACAGCTGCAGCACTAAGTCAGCAATTTTTTTTTGTTTTTCTTGTGTATCGTCTACTATTTTGCTTCATTTCATATCATCATTTTCTCTTTCTAGGCATCTCTCGGCTTCTGGAAATTAAATGCATACTGCGACAATGAAGTTTCTCAAACAAAGGCATTGATTAAGCAGAACGGGAAGGACAATCCATATGTGTGAGGAACTTACACGGGGAGTCCTGATGTCCTGGAGAGTCGAGGACGACGACTTCTTTGGAGACGACATGGTGCAACCAACACTACCACTCAGGCCAAGATGGTTGGGATATTCAATATATAGTCGGAAGAATCCTAAACGAAATTGAGGCGGGTTAGATATGCTTCAATACAAAAGTTTTGCGGCGGATTTATGCTGATTTTTGGACAAGAATTCCATGTGTATAATGATTGAATTAAAAAAAATTCTGTAGGTCGAAGTTTGAAGAATCATGTGAAGCGAAAGGGCATTGGAGGCCTTATACATTAATGCTCAGATGTGAGAGGCTTGTGGGAGGTAGTGTATGGCGCACATGATCTGGTCCTTCCGCTAGAGCTGTGGTTCCCTTCTGGTGTTTAGATAGCCCCATACCATCGCACAGCATGCGAAATGGATGATATATGCTAAGGCCTTGCAAATGACTGCAGTCATGCTTGAATTTTCCCACCTCTACCAAAGGCTTGGTACCTATTTCATTGCTTTTCCGCATTGGCTCTACATTCCTGCTCAGGTGGTGATTTTCACATTTTCTACCAAAAAGTACGTAAGTGACTGATGTTTATAAGGGTGAGGGGAAAATGGGCCTTCTACAGCAAATCTGGGCGGATGAGTCACATGAAGGAACGGTATCATCACTACCCACCCAGTACATTACTTTGAAATTATTGGACTCTTATAAGCCAGAGCCAGATTCGTTTAGACAGATACATTTCATCGAATGATAAAAGAGGTACCAGAATCAAGAGTATACAGAGGTTCATGCGTCGGCTGCATCCTGTTGCAGAACGAGAAAGATACCGGGCACCGCCAGACTAGTGAGACCTACGAGAGCAAAAATCGTATCAGTCCTATGTTCCATGGATAATCATGTTTCGATCCCCCCATGATTTCTATAGCAAAAATTTTATTCGATTCCTCTATGGCTGTTTCAATCACATCAAGGTTGACCGAAAAGAGGGGATGCGCATATTATTCACAAACCATGCAGGTACAGCAAGCCAAGTCTTCAATGTCGGTAAAATTGTGTTATGAAATTCCCAAACATAGGTTGTATCATCGTGCTTCAGCAAATTATTCGTCAGATACGACCAGCCATCCACACACATCTTGAGCAATGTGCTATAATGACATTTTGCCGTACACAATTATCACTTTCAAATATTCTATTTAAAAGATCCGAAGCCGTTCGCATTCAGGAATTTGGAGTCATCTTCTACATACACCAAGCATACTAGCATGTGATTCTGCCTATTTTGAAGCGTTGACACGAATGTTGGGAAAGAAGTGTTACACAATAGCCATGGCTTCGCGACCAGTTTGGATTAGTTGGTATAGCTTACAACAAGGCACCTTGATACGTGAGCTGTCGTCGACGGCGGCTCCAACAGCCGCGGGCGGACAGGGGTACCACGCGCGCTACTGGGAGCTAGCCGCCAAAAGCTGACATAATGGAGATGCGGCAAGATTTTTGAAGCTCAATTACAGTTTCCCGTACCTACCTAGGTACCTTTCGCTCTCATCCTCTACGCCCGGAGCCGCTTCATAGCCCGCCGAGATCCAATTGAAGTTTGTCGACACTACAGCACTCAAATTCCAAAGACCTCCATCTATTCACGCACGCTTTGGAACAGCTCCCCGACAGAGGCGCAAGATTGACATTAACTCGTCCACGCGCGGGAGGACCATCACTCGGCCAGAACATCGAGGAAATTGGCGAGCCTCGCAATAAGGACGACTTGGTCGCAGTCGTTGAAGGCCATCTACTCGTTCCCTTTATATCTGTGCCGATCCCACGCACCTCTTCCAGGCACCTCGTCGCAACGCGACGCGTTCACTCCCTCTCTTCTTCCACGACTTCACGATCAGGCTCAGTCAACATGTCTTCCATCTTCAACATGCGCAGCCTCCTGGGCGCCTTGCCCACCAACTCCCTCCGCCCAATCGCCGCACCAGCATGCGGCCATATTCTTCGCACACCGTCCACCAACCCCCTGTCCTTTCGCTCCCTTTCATCCACGCCGTCTCTCCAAGGCCGTATCGCTAAAAAAGCCAAGCCCGAAAAAAACACCAAGAAGAAGCTCAATCCGTCCGAAGCACGCGCCCTCGCTCGCAGGCGCAAGGCTATGAAGGAGGCCAAGCTCGACCCCAAAGTCGCGGGCATGATGCACTTCCTCTATGCGCCATCGCAGATTCGCGCGCCGCTACGAATGGGGCGCAACCGACACGTACGACACTGGACGATCCACCGGGCTTGGCAGCTGTTTCGGAATCAGCGGGAGGAGCAGCAACAGAGGGAGTTGATGCAGATGCAGCAGAGTATGAGCCATGCATGTGAAGTTTTACGTAATTTGGAAGGCCCTGGTAGTAGACCGCAGGGCTGGTTATTTCGGAAGGCGATGCAGAAAGTGGGCGTATGGTCGAGAGAGGCGATACCGATCGAGTATGCACGGCCGATGGTAGAGACACCGGGGGAGAGGCCTTGGAACCATGAATGGAAGAGGGCTTAGCTCACGACTGGGAGGGAGCTAAGGTCGGTGGCAGGTTGGATTGGACGAAGATGGCTGGTCTCCGCATTCAGGACGACGAAATCCACAAATTACATCCAACTATGGAGTTAGGCCTGGTCCAGCCACCGAAGCCATCAACAAATACAGACGATCTTCTATGGAGAATGGAAATTATGATGCAATTAGTGTTAAAACCTATACGCTGCAATCCATTCTGCTTTGTGACATATTATAGCCAAATTTGCTCAGTGAATGCCTGCCTTCCCTTCGTTGCTGCAGTTGTTCGTCGCTGCTTCACCAATCATGTCTCAGCAAAGCCCGGGTTCTGGAAGTGCTTCAGTGCAACCTTCCTGACGTATCCTTACACGACACCTTGGTGTCCAGGCTGAGCTCAGTCAGACATGCGCGCAAGCTTTGCCTGGCCGCCGTTTGTTCAGTCGTGGCTGGTTTCTCCGGTGTGACGGGCGGGTCGTCAAAGCTGGCTCCCTGGTGGGCTGTTTGTATGCCATGTCGTTGACAATATAGCGAGTGAAGAACGGTCTAGGTCGTGTGGCCGTCATCGATCTGTGTCCGTCATGCTTCTGCCCGTCTCGACCATCTTGTGTGGAGACAAAGTCGTCCCTGTCATCTTCCAATCATCACCCCATTGGGGCGTAGACCCTCACAAAATCACGCAACATCCACTGCCCTCACCCTTCTCAAACGTCAACAACGCTGCCCGCGTCGCAGCCTCAAAGACATCGTCTACACCCTCGCCGCTCAGACTGGAGCATTCGAGGTACTTTCTGGCGCCTATCTCTCTGGCAGCCGCCTCGCCGTCGTGTTCAGTCACAAAACGCTGAGATTTCTTACGCATTTCTTCTATTGCGACTGGATCCTCGCGCAAATCCTTCTTGAGGCCGACGAGTATGATTGGTACGTTAGGGCATTTTTCGGTTGCTTCCTCAACCCACTGTAGCACGAAACATGATGGTTAGCCAAGTGCTTTGATCTCGCTAGAACTTCCGATCAGTGGGGAGGAATTCTGATAATTGGCACTGGGGTTACCGCGTAAAGGTTTCGGGAGGGGAGATTGCTTGGTCACACAGGATTCGGCAGCGCATTGTCTTCTACCATTGGGCCATATGCCGCGGGCCAGCGATCTTACCTTATGTTTGACATTGTCCAGCGAGTCTGGAGTGTCGACGGAAAAGCCTATCAAGATGACATGTGCTTTGGAATATGCCAGGGGGCGCAACCGTTCGTAGTCCTCCTGTCCTGCTGTATCCCATAGCGCCAGCTGTACTGACTTGCCGTCTACTCTGCAATCTGTAACGTAGTTCTCGAACACGGTAGGAATCTGTGAAGCCGTCCTCTGTCAGAGATCGTCTTTGGGGGGGGCCTCGGTAGGGAGTTTGAATAGTCGGGCCGGCTGATGGGCGCTTTGGGGTATCAATGTCGAATCGGGCGACTTACGTAGTGCTATGAAAATGTTAGCTAATGAAGAAGCGGAGGACTTGACGGATGGACGAAATGAGGACTCACTGTTGGAAAATAACCTAGTGTAAAGACGCTTAATAGACTGGTTTTGCCGCAAGCTCCGTCACCGATGATCACCAACTTCCTGTGCAAAAGGATGCCAATTAGCATGTCGTCGATTTGTTGAAACGGCACGAACAATGCGAACCTGCGGATAACATTCTGAGCATTGCCTGCGCTGGCCATCGTGTGGTGCGAGGTAGTACGTCGCCCCGTCACCGATGATTGCCTCTCTTTCCTTGGAACCTCGGGAAGAGGAAAAGAAGGTGGTTGTTGCAGCTGCAGCAAGTCGGAGGGGAAGACTCGGAGCTTCTTGTGACAATCGTTGCACCGCACTTTGCTATCGGCGACGGGGATTGCGGATATCGGCGCTGGCTGGATGAAATGGAGTTGCTGCTGCTGCTGCTGCTGCTGCTGCCGCCAATGCTAATGCTGAAGGTACTGTACAAGCTGCCGCGGATTGATATCAATGGGAAAGTCGTCGGAGTGAATGTGATGTGGCTGTATTGCACTATGTTGTTGGTTTTCCTGGAGTCCAGAGCAAGAGGCAGAAAATCAATGTGAAGCAATGGAGAAACAACCAGGCGGCCCAGGCCGGTTATGTACCCTCTGTTGGGACGGGACGATCAATGTTTCGGGAGATTTCGAGTGGGGAAAAGGGCCATTGACTCGACGGGAATCGCAGAAACTTTTAAACACAGACGCTCCAGGCCAAGACAAATTAGACAAGTTCTTACGGCCTACGCCTTTTCATATTCGATGCTGCAGGCTGCGCCATAAGAAAAAGCCACGGGCAAGACGAGAAAGAGCGGCTGCAAGTCCACCAGACAGGGACCAGGGCCCTCAAAAGAGCACCTGGGTCCTGCATTTGGAGGCTCAGGCCCAGGGCCAAATTGCCAGTCTTGCCAGTGTGGTCCCTCTTTCCCCACGTCCTGCCTGGGTTGTTACCTGCCAACTTGCTTGCTTGGGTACCTAGATAGGCACAGTACTCAGTACTTACAAGGGCCTGCCTGCCCTTTGCCAAGAGGTCCCGGTCCCGGGATGCTGGATCAAAAAGGGTTGCTCGTGCCGATTGACATCAACCTTACCTCGTGACGACATGTTCTATTTTTCGATCATTTAGAACTTCGTGATGCCCTCTCGCCTAAGTCTGGAATCAAGGGCGTCTGCTATTGACCATACTGCATGAAAACCCGTGAGGTGCGCAACCAGGGCAGGATACACAAGGTACACATGTGCGTCCCGACATTTCTCTCATAGACATAGATACAACTTTCAGGGGCAGTGAGTCTAGGGCCAAGACCATTCCGTCACCTTCCTACCCACTCGGCCATTCTAGTCCCTGGGCATATATGTAACAAGCAAGTAACGCTACTGCAATGCGACTCGATCAATTTCTTGACGGCATCATGTAAGCCGTGAGACCACCCATGATGATAGGAACGCGCCAGCTAGTCTCGTGTACTGTACACAAAAGAACGAGCTTGACTCTTCTTGACGCGTCCACTGCATACATCTGCTACGTCTCTGGCCGAGGGTAAAAAAGGGCGGCCTGCTCCTACGCATGACGACGCTGTACGTTGACATACTGCATAGTAATCCTGAAATATCAACGCTGCGCTGCGGTGCTGCTGCGCTGGAGAGGCCGACATGCACAGGTGGAGCCACGGTAGCGAAGCGAAGCGCCTGACCCGGATGCGCATCATCATCAAAATGGCGCCAGGTCGTGGTTGAGGCTGTGCAACTCACCCCGGGACGGTTCGTTTCTCATCCGCGCGACACGACACGACACGACAAATTTGGCGACACGAGGTCATTCGTTCCTGTCGAGGCACGCCCTTTGGCTGTTGTTTTTATTTTCACTATCTCTTTCCGGACGAGTTTGTCTTTTTTTGGGCCAGCGCTATTACAGCGTAGCCCTAGAGGAACCGAACCGAAGCCGAAGAGAGGCAGCCGATGAGGCTTTGAGATGGCCCTGGCCCCTAAGCTGAGGTGAGTCTGTTCTTCACGCCCGACCCTATCGCCCGGAGTGGCGCACTTTTGTGAGGAATTACGAGCCACATCAAGCTTTAGCTTGAGAGCTAGACGCGATGAGTGGGAACTTTGCCTGAGCTTTGTTTCTGGAATCTTCCCCATACCACGTAAAAAATACTACAAGCTATGGTAAAATTCCGACGGTTCGGATTGCTTCTTGCCTCGGGAGAAGTTCATCTGATGTTCATGTTCAAACAAATGAGTCGCGCATCCCGTAGCTCTCGTCCGGAATTGCTGGAAATTTGTCGATCCCCCTGGATCTGCACTGGGAAAACGAGCGTTCACTTACAGTAAAGATCAAAGGATGGCCCGAGGCAGATAACGGCTCCAAGATCGTCGCTGCAATGTACTCCGTACACATGGACACACCATCCAAACCATGGAAATGTTCGTTATCGAGTCGCACCGCCCACCATATCAACGGAGTATTCGCCCCTTCTCCCAGGTTCACAGATGCAAGCAAAGAAAGACTCCTAGTGAACCTGGAATCCTAGATTCGAATTTGATCAATATCAGTCAAAGGGAGGAGTGGATCCGTTCGTGTATGACTCAAGTCTTTGTAGAATAATGATGCGAATACATGCGGTAGTATGAACCTTTGCAAGTGCGTATATAACCAATTTGGACCGAGGTATTCTTTCGAAAGCTGTCCGTGAAATTGGGAGGTCGGCCTATAGACAGGCGGTGCTCCGTTTGCTACCTCCGCTCTACATGGACATACTGTACCTAGGTAGCTGATGGCCATGGTCAGCACTAAGGTGCCACATGCGCAAATTCGTGAGCTCGGTTAACCACAGCTTTCGGCGATTACCCATCACCGACCATGGCGTTGACATGGCTTGGGAGCTCAGGTATCGGTGATAGGTTACTGCCTTTGAAGTTTGCGTAAAGTCGCTTTTTCGAGTATTTATCTACAGCGATCGATCCTACTTTACGAGGCGAGACGGGCGGCCCAAACTGGTATCCGATTAAGGAACCATCGCACCCAAGTAACCTACAGCTCCGTGACAATGTTGGCTAGCATGATGATCCCCTTCCTGATCTCAGCGCCTGCACATTGACAGCAGGAGAGTCTATTAGTCACGCCACCAAATCTGGCGACCGCGTCCGCCTTCTCTACGACTTGCCATACGACACCTACGCTGAGAACTTGGCTGTTCGTCCCAATGGGCAAATCCTTGTGACTCCTCTAGATCTCCCACAGTTCTGGCTGGTCGAGCCTGATGCCCCTGGAGAGGCGTTTGTTGCGTATGAGTTCCTTGAAGTCCTAGGCCTCACCGGTATAGTCGAGTACCAATCAGATGTATTCGCGGTCGTTAGGGGGAAGTTCTCCGTCTCGACGGCCGACCTGGGCCTCGGGACTTGGGCAATCTGAAGCATCGACCTCGGCGGTGTCAATGTCACCTCCAACGAAACCACGGTGGTGAACCCACCACGGGTTCGACAAATCGCTGCAATCTCCAAGGCTACATTTCCCAATGGACTGTCGGTGCTACCGAGCACTGAAGCACAGAACTTGATAGTAGGAGATGTCAAGACAGGCGTGATGTACAGCGGGGAAGTGGAGACAGGCGAGTACGCCGCAATCATCAACAATACCTATAATGCACCAGCACCAACGTACGGCTTCGGCACGGCAGCAACAGATGGCATCAAGGTCGTGAGCAATGAGTCGTATTTTGATGTTTGTGGCCAGGGGATTCTAGTGAAGCTGCCTTTGAATGCCGGTAACGGCAAGCCGGCAGGAGACTTTGAAATGGTTGCGACGAACCTAAAGTCCTTTGATCAGTGGGATGACTTCACCTTCGATTGTGATATGTGAGAGCAGCGTGTTCATCGCTACGGACAGAGCGGATACCGTGCCAAAAACTGATTCCCAAGGCAGCGTCGAGACCATTGCAGGGAATTTGATTTCAACAGCCGTCGCCGAGTCCACAGCAACTAAGTTTGGCCGGCGTGAGGATGACGATGATGTGTTGTATGTGACGATGGGTGGAGGAGTAGGAACGCCTGTGGATGGCACTATCATACTCGGAGGGCAGGTGTTGGCGGTCAAGACCCAGAGCGAAGGCTCGAATTGCTAGGTTGAGCGTGGGTGTGTACCCCTAGCCTAGCTCGTGCTCTCTCTCCCTCTCACACAACCTCAAGAGACGTCTGTTATCAATAATGAGCAGGGACGGGCTAAAGTCAGCTAGGCGCAAATCAAACAAGAACAGCTATGAGTATCCACATTAAGTTGCCTCATCATGCCAAAGGACACAGTACAATCTGCGCAAGGCTGGATGTGCCATGCGTTGCATGACGGGGACCTAGTCGTCAGTCTGGGTAGGTAGGTAGATGTTTAGGACCGGGCAGCCAGGTAACCCACGTGCCGGAGGTCAAAATGCATTTGAATGGTTGGGGATGTGCCAAGGTATGGGAGATTGTACAAATGCGATGTTTGGGTGGAATGAAGGATATGAAACAAGTTCAGTTACTGACTGACACGGGTCAGTCCTGGCCAGTGACTGTCCAAGGTGAAATCTAAACTGGGAAGAAGAAAGTAGCAGACTGCCCAAAACAGAGGACGCAACGGGGTTACGCGATCAGGGACCTAGGTGGTCAATCATCCCGCTGTCGATAAATGACAAATTTACCTAGGTACTCACTCCAAAGAGCCGTTCATGGGGTACTTGGGGTACTTGGGTAGGTCGAGCTGTAGGCAAGGGGCAAAGGAAGAGCAGTGGTCTGTAATCTAGTTGTCGTCATTGGGATATGAATACCAAAAGTACCTAAATGCAAAAGAGGATACCCCATAGAACGCGGGTCGAGCATCACGTGATGCTATTTTCGCGATTTGGCAGGCCTGGCAGGCCTGGAGAGCAAGTCGTCTGGTTGTCTTCGCTATGTTTCCAAGGCTATTGACTCATCTCATCTTTCAGACCCGAGACCCCAGGCATCAGACCTCGGCCTCCCAGAAATGCCACAGGGTGGGGGGATTGCAAGACGGGTTGTGCGGGTGTGTCATCGGCATTGTTGATAAAGCTGGCCTGAGAACTGAGAAAAGAAAGCCGCAGCGTGACGGCAGGATTGACCTGCAGGCTACCTTGCCCCCAAGGTGCTAAGCCAAAAAGAGCTGCCTTCCGTTTACCGACGGCCGTTGGGTTTGGTAAGGTAGCTGACGACCAAAGGGACGATCCACGACGGCACTCAGTCCGTAAAGTCAGTCATTCACGAGCCCCAAGGTCTGCGTTTTCGATCGCGACAAGAAAGCCAGCCTTTTCCGTCGTGCAAACACGGCCCCAGTCACTGCAGTCCGTGCAAACGTGCAGGGACTCACGTCAAAGTCAAGTCAAGTCAGAGGTACGTTCGCCTGCGCTGAGGCCATCCTCCCGCTTCCACTTCTACTTCTTGGGCCCTTGCTTGCCGCTCTGCCGCTTGCTGCCCTGCTGCCCTGAGCCTGGCGAGCCTGGCGAGCCTTGTTGAGCCCCTCCCTCTGCACCGCGTGCCTCGCCCAAACGACATCGCATTCAATCCACGTTCCCTTTCCCACGCCCCCCACGCGCTCGCATCTTCAATCTGTCCATATACTATTCGCTGGGCTCTTGTCGCTGTCCAACCTGGCCCCACTCGATCTGCCCAACCCAACGCTCTGCGACGACTCACCCTGTACCCTTTGCCGTTGAGGCTCTCGTTTCTAGCTCTCGCCTCGAATCTGCCACGGTCATCGCGAGCCCTCCCAGCATGATCTTTGGCTAGCGACGGCGACTGTCTGTCCAGCATCGCGCATCGGTCACTAACATACGCCTCGTCACCAAGCAGAATACGCGGTCGACTTACCCCTCCGAATACTACTACCCACTAGCTAATCTTTGGCCTCCCGACTTGACGATACGAGCTGTCGCCAACCCCTTCTCTATGACATCCACACTCGCCTCTTCGAAGTAGAATCGCCTTTGCAGCAATGAAGTCCAAGGGAGGAGCTCGTAACCAGCCTGCGACCACGCCCACGCCCGCCGCAAACCCACCACCGCCGACCTCGCCCACTGGCGGCAAGGGCGCCAAGTACAGGAACAGGGATGGCTCCAAGTTCATCACCTTGCCAGATAGCACCTCTGCTCCTAGCTCGGCGCAGCCCTCCCCAACGATACCGAATGCCGCCTCCGCGAAATTCCAGAACAACGCCCCTGCGGGTGCGAGCAGCGACGGATCTACGCCAGCTGTGAATCGAAAGAAGCAAAAGCGCCGCGAAAAGGCCGCCGCCAGAGCAGCTGCAGCCGCGGCTGTCAACGGCGCGTCGAATCACTCTTCGTCAGTAGGCCACGACCCATCGCAGGACCCAGATCCTGCAGACGAAAGCGAGGAAGGCGAAGGCTTCGACGGTCAGGTGGTTCAGCACTCACATGCCCAGGCAAACGGTCATACGTCTGGTACTGCGTCCGAACACCCCGGAAAATCAAAGAAGTCGAAAAAGAAGAAAAAGAAGGGCGGCGCGACGGTATCGGACGAGCTGGACCGAGCAACAACTTCCACAGGTCAACCGACCCAAGGTTCTGGCATCTCGAGGGAACGGATATGGAACACGAGTTCACAAGAGGAGCGGGAGAGAATCAAGGAGTTCTGGCTCGGCCTCGGCGAGGACGAGCGCAAATCCCTTGTCAAGGTTGAGAAGGACGCTGTGCTAAAGAAGATGAAGGAACAGCAGAAACATACTTGCGGCTGCTCCGTGTGTGGCAGGAAGCGGACTGCAATAGAGGAAGAATTGGAAGGGTTGTATGACGCTTACTACGAGGAGTTGGAACAGTTCGCCAATCATCCACAGCAGGACGGTCACCCCCCAATGATGGGCTCATCACGACATTTTGGCTTTCCCCACAGCAGCAGGTTTCCGAGCTACGCAGGCCATCAACCCTCACGAGGGCGGATAGTTGAGCACGTTGGAGACGAGGACGAAGAGGAGGAAATGGACGAGCCATATAGCGACGATGAGCTTGATGAGGACGAAGCGTATAGTGACGAAGAGCCTGAACAGGATGTTCCTCGCGATTATGCGTCCGACTTCTTCAACTTTGGTAGCAGTCTTACTGTTCAGGGTATGGACCAACAGAATTCTTTGAGAGTGATTCCCAAAGTATTTGCAGATGGTAACTTGGCTTGTTTCTAGGTGGCATACTCACGGTGGCGGACGATTTACTAAAAAACGACGGCAAAAAGTTCATCGAAATGATGGAACAGCTTGCTGAGCGACGTATGGCACGCGAGAACGACTCTACACCAGACCCTTACGCAAGGCCCTACGACCACGCTATCAACGGCGGCCTTCCTGTTCATTCTCATCCTCAATCAGCGCCCATTGACGAGGAGGAGTACGATGATGAAGAAGACGAAGAAGATTTCGAGTCGCAAGAGGATGATGAGTACGACGAAGACGACGATGTGAGTGCATGCTCAAGGACTAATGAGACCAACGTCCAGTATTTTTGTCGGGTATCTAACCAAAGCCAGGATACTATGACTGAGGAGCAGCGTATGGAGGAGGGTCGTCGAATGTTTCAGATATTTGCCGCGAGGATGTTTGAGCAAAGGGTACTTCAAGCCTACCGCGAAAAGGTCGCCAAGGAACGTCAAGCAAAACTAGTAGAGGAAGAGGAAGAGGAGGCGCGAAAGAAAGAGGCTCAGAAGGAGAAGAAGGCGAAGGAGGCTCAGAGAAAGAAAGAGAAGGCCGCGCAGAAGAAGGCGGCGGCAGCGGAAGAGAAGGCACGGAAAGAGGCCGAAAAGGCTGCAGAAGAGGAGGCCCGACGTCAAGCAGAAGCCGAGAAGGCTGAAGAGGCAAGACGGAAGGCTGAGGAGAAACGCAAGAAGAGGGAGGCGCAGAAGAAGGCAGAAGAGGATGAGCGTGCCAGAAAGGAGGCTGAGAAACAAAGGCAGAGGCAAATACAGCTCGAACAAGAGCGTAAAGCCAGAGAGGCCAAGGAACGCGAGAAGAAGGCCCGTGAAGAGAAGCTGCAGCAGGAGAAAGAGGAACGAGAGCACAAGGAGCGTGAGGCCAAGGAGCTCAAAGACAAACTGGAAGCCGAGAAACGACAGGAAAGCAAGCCAACGAAGTCCGAGGCTAAGATGAGCCAGAAGCAGAAGCAACAAGAGGAGCGCGCAGCCAAGAAAGCTGCAGCTCTTGCTGCGACACCTGCCACAATGACTCTTCCAAAGAGACCCGCGCAACCCACAGCCAATCCAGCCCTACCCGTTCTGCCTCAACAACCACCGGCTACGAGTTACTCATCACCCAAGCCCTCGGTTGCTACGCCTGCGTTACCGAAAGCACCGACGCCGATACGACCACGGCAAGCATCACAACATGATGCTACTTCCTCGATGGTAACTGGTTCGATGTCGGAGACGACCAGTCAAAATCACTCCCCGGTCGGCCACATACCGACCCCCGGCAGCCCCGGTGCCTCTGCACCGGCGAGTCACAGGGGCAGTATTGCAAGTCACCACTCAGCGAATGTATCGCAGACCATGTCACCATTGCAGCCAAACATGGCGAGGTTTCCGCCCACAACGCAGCCAGCTCAGGTCAACATGCCCATGGGCATGAACTTTCCGCCAAGTCTGCACCAAGCGGGACCTCCGGGATTTGGAAATTCTATGTTCCCACCTGTTCCTCCAGGTTACAGACCTCCCCCAGGCATGGTTCCGCCGGGCCTCAGCAGTCCTATGCTGGGTCGGGGTTTTCCAGCGCATGTTCCACCACCTGGCTTTCCCCAGTCCTTGCCTGATCCGATAGGGCCACTCAGCGCACGTGGTTCACATGATGCAACCCCTAGCTCACACTCGCGACAGCCGTCAGGAGGCTTCGACTCTCCCATGTTGCATGCCGCCCAACCCATAGGCCGACCTACCCCTATTGGTCGACCCGCGTCTGTGGTTCACGGCCAACGACAACCGATTGGAATACCGTCTGCAGGCGGGTCGAAAGGCGGAGATGATATGGAGAATCACCTCGGGAGCAGCGCACTTCTGGACGACTCAGATGATGTTGTTCCAACCTTGCCCGAGTTTGGGTCGCTTCCTCGACGGGGCTACGTCGCTCCAGGTCGACCACAGGGCTTCCCATCCCTTCCATTCGGCGATCCAGGGATTCAACCGCTGTGGGGTACCAGTCCTATTCAACCCTCCGTCATGGCCTCTTTCGGGCCGCCACCAGCCCCTCCGCCAGGCTTTGGAGGACCTACCGGTTGGCCGATAGGAAGTCCTGTTCCGGGCTTTAGTGCGCCCATCAGCAGGCCAATGCCATCTCGACAGCCTGTCAGCATCGTCAGGCAGAAGCTTTGCAACATCTGCCGGGAATTGGCCACGCAGGACCCATCTAAAGAAGGCTTGATTCCCCTCCAGATGGTTCTGGAAACGATGAAGGATCAAGTCGAGTTTAACCCATTAGGCAATGGTCCACTGACAGAAAACGACATCCTAATTCTTTGCGAGACCGAGGGTGCCATGGCCAATGGTGGTGGCAACTTCGATATTCACGATGACGGCAATGGCAGAAGCATCCGGTGGAACGAGAATAAGGCTCCTCAGCCTCTCGGTGCGTTCGGTGCGCCTGGTGGTCATTTTGGTAGCCCGAGCTCATCCTTTGGCCGCTAAATTGGTCGCTAAACAGCCAGCCCGCATACGCGAGAGTCACTTTCTCGGCCGTCTCGTTGATGGCTGAAAGAGACCCAGCTCTCTGCTATTGCCCTCGTGGTGCTCGACCTCAGGAGTTGCAGTATGTCACCCGAGCATTGTCTGGTCAAGACTCCCGTAGTCTCTTGATACCCCAAGGAAACGCTCCACGCAGCTCAGGATGCTGTGGGAAGCTGGAGTGTGGATACCAACCATGTGCTCATATACACAATCTTGTATGGACTATGACTTTAATGTTGTTAGAGATCCATGCAATAGTGATAGAGATCGCGAATGCAATGCATGTAAAGAGATCTCTGTCTGGTCGAGTATTATGGCCATTCATGATGACTTCTGTGCCAGTGCTCTCCTGAATTTTGGACTGTTCTTGTTGCTTCGCTAGATTTTCATGCCTGGTGCCCATGCCACCCACTGATGCCACATGTGTAGAAAAGATACAACCGCTCACCAGTGAAGCTGTATCAAGCCCATAATATCTCCGTCGTTATGGTTTCCAAACTCACAAAAACATGCTGCTTCCCTGCATGCTCTGGAATTCTATGTCTTCAAAATGCCATCGCAACTACCAGTGCTCCCCCACGACAAATATTCCTGTACTACATTGTAAGCTGAAGCCTCTGGGCAGCAGAGCACTTTGCTTGTGATTGTGGTGCCACCTCTACCAAAAGGAGTCCGACTGTATGCTTACCATGATGCTCACAATTCGTGCATACGCCCCTGGGTATTTAATAATACCTCATCGCCGGCATAAAACGAATTCCCGACCATCGTTCCGGACGTCTGGCCGCGGTGCGCGTAGCGAGGCGCCTCATCGTGAGGGAAATGCCCAGGGACCAAAAAGGGCACAGCATTGCTAATACTAGCAGGCATTATGAGTACTGTTACATTGCAACCTCTCTCACAGCAACTCGCGTGCTGAGACTCTTTGTCGAGTGCAGAGATTGCGAGTCCATCTCCTCCTCCAGCGCTCTCGAGTCTCTGCCTCCTTTCCTTCCCTCGCTGTCGGCAGCACTTGATCAAGATGGCGAAGATTGCGACTCGATTTGCCTCTTGCGCTTGCCTGCAAATCGTTGCGTGTATTTGGGCTCATGCCGTAATTCGAGGATAGTTTCTGCTGCTGATTCGACCTGACAGCGAGCCGCAGCCCATCGTGCCCCGGCCTCTGCCTCTTCATCGCTGCATCCCGCGACTCCAAGCCAAGATTGCAGCTCTTGTCCATTCGCGCCGTACCATTCAACTGCAAAGGTCACCGTACTTTTTCTTCCACAATTTATTTTAGCGATCACATTGTCAGACTGATCCAATAGACAGCCATTCTTGCCGTGTCTGAATCGTTGGGCGTTTGCGAATGGGCTCGCAAGCAAGAGCGCAAACATGATGTTTGGCAGGAACATTTCTTCTTATGGTGAGAAAAAATTGAATAAGGAACGGAGATGGGGGGGATCAAAAGAAAATGGAAGTCAAGGTGTTACTGGCGAATGCTAATGTTTAAAAGATGATTTTGACATCCCACAGAAATGCTATTCCACAGTGCCGAACATTGCAAGATGTGTGTGCTACTTTTCTTACTGGGGAACCTAAAAAAAGATCGGCTTCTAAAGTTGTCAGCATGCTTCCTTTAATCTCTCAATCTGGTCCTCCCGATTTATTGGCTTACTTATAAGAAAGGACTCGAAGGATCGCCAACAGCGGGCTATATCCAGGGACGAAGTAAGACTGCCGTAAGTCAGCATTCCACGACGTGGTCGCATGCTTCCGAAAGATTATGGTGAATACCACCTGCATACATAAATGAAGCTCATAGTAGTCGAAAAGGATCGTCGGAACGGTGACAGTATGCTCACGACACATTAAGACTCCATTGCTAAGGCACGGCGCTCGGCGCTCAACTACCACGGCGTCGACGTTTCTGCAAAAAACCATCCAAGAAAGAGGCTGAAAATTTGAGAATCGACCTCGCAATTTAGTACTGACGATCCTTCTCCTACCCTAAATCAAACTGCCCACCACACGAGCATCTTGATCAACATAAGAAGCAAACGGAAGGACAACGACACAAAAAGAAACCCATCAAAAGACCTATGAATGGTGGTTATAAGCAGATTTCCCTGTGCGCAGACGATGATTTCAACCCATGATCTAGGCAGCTTCAAGTGGAAGGGACTGCAGTGGGCCTAACGCGCTCAGAGCCAGTTTGTGATTTGGTATGGCAGGACGAACCTTACCACTGCACCATATTCACTCGACCCGTATGTTATCTTGAAAGTTGGAGCCGTTGATGAACATTTGGGAGGGGACAAGAAGCCACGAACCATGCCGGGAAAATTCCACGTGCTATCAATCGATAGAATCCAAAGCTTAGGACCCCTTCCATCCCTCGCAGTCTCTATGCCTCAGCAGAATCAATTAACAGAGCTGAAGAACACTCGAAATTCGTGACCCTCTGTCAGTCTTTGAGTGGTAACCTTTGGGAATGACGACCCCGGTTGGATTGATTGCATTGGAAGGGATTCATTGAGTTGAACTCCTTCAGATGCGGGTGCATAAAAACCATGATACCATCCTGTTTCTCACCATGGACGAAGCCTCACGGCCCCAGTGGTAGGGCTGAGATGTCCCATGCTTCACCAGGACCTGGTTAGGATACACCATAGGCCATATCGCTGATGAAAGTCACGACACGCCAGAGAAAGGCCCGTTTCCTCTGCGTTCTACCATTTCTGCGCCTTGATGCAGTAGGTTGCTTCCAGACGATGAATCCGAGGGGATGAATCCTAGACGCTTGAAGGCTGCATTCCCCTGTTTGGTTGCAGTCAAAGCTACGACACTATGGAATTAGTCCAACATCGCCTACCTATCTACTTAATTCCCTTTGCACGATGAAAACTGTAGAAAAGAACTGCTTCAAGAAATACCATCGCTTGACTCACCCGAATAGCCCACGACTTCCCAAGACTGAAATGTCTTCATGACCCGCCCACGAACCTCATCGAGAGCCAGCGGCGTGAAACTTGTATCCTTCGAGATGGAAGCAAACTCAGGAAAGCGCTCAATGTGGAAGACGTGCAGGCCGACCTTGGTCTTACTGCCCTCCCATGGATGTGCAGTCGATTCGCTCTCCAGCTTCGCAGGAAACATCTCCAACGCATCAACATCATGCTCCTCGATGTCTCCACGGCGTAGTCTATCCCAGTATGGCTGCCGTAAAGGCAGCACGATTATGAGTCCGTAAATAACATCATTTTGAGCTATTGTCGGGTGGGTTTTCGGTTCTAAATTGCCGCGTTGCAGGCAAAGACATATCTCGGGGCAAGTGTTGACCCACCGCTTGAGGCGGCTGTAGGTTAGCTGTGGAGCAGGATACATGGCCTGGTCTGAGTCGTATACGTCTCTTAGATGTCCTTCATTGACAGTCTCCCAAGAAAAGGCTAGAGTGCTTGGCATGATGCGCTTGCTCGGAGTACTTTCCTGCGTGTAGGTTGTCGTATTGACAGTGCGTGAAGTGGAGATCGTGAGGTGGACAGTTGCTGAGCACCGGGAATCCGAGATAGATTGATGAAAGCTTATAACCTGGTAACCTCTTAGAGAACGGATAAATTGTGGAAATTGCATTTATCTGATCTCGTCGTGATGTTGGTAGAGGTAAAAATGTATTCGTGGTTCGCTGACGGTACTTGATGTAAAGAGGAACCTGATATCCCCCTGTGCCGTCGGTGGGTAGGGTTCGGCCCGTACCGAACCGGCATCTCGAGAATCTCGTCTTCAGTGGCTAGCTGGTTTACCAGGGCTACACAAGGTACTCACTTACTCATCTTGACAAAAGTTCCCGCATCCTTGCCGTTTTCCACGACTATTCTTTGCGGCTTTGAGGCTGAAGGCGTCTTCTTGAAGACAGTATTGGTCCAAGATTTGCTCAGCTACATGCATTTGATTGCTGGCCGGGCCTTGAGCGGCCCCCACAAGAGAGCGGAGGAGTCTGTTGAAAGGGCTCTGATTTAAAGCAGGACTGACGCCTGGACGCCAACTCCTCCATGTAGGTGCTCTTTATATATTACGGTACGCAAGGTACGGTTATAAACAGAGTGCCACGGCCAAGTCACCATGCAGGGACTCGTTGCCAGCTCACAGGATCAGGAGTCTAATGGTAACGCCATGGCATCTGCAACACTGACCTCGTGGATGACGACCTTGTTGTTGGTAGGCCATTGAATGACACCTTGGCAATCCTGGCTTTGAGGATGTTGAAGGTCGTGCATAGACTTGGTCACTGGTGCGATTCATGTTGACCATTAATACATAGTAGCCACGCCTCCTCTCATGGGCTCATGCGACCTGGAACGCCCCGAGAGCACGGAACAGTGCCTGTCCCACCCAAAGCCTATGATGGTCCCCCTTGGGCGTGCGGCAGGCACAGCTGTGGATCTGGAGCTGTTACGTCGACATAGCAAGCCCCTCAGCATGCTCCGAATGGTGTTGATGTCAAGAGACCAGGGAAAGGTGGACAACGCCCACAGTATAGATCACGGTTAAGTGGCCGGGAAATCTCAGCGCAGCATTGAGGGAGGACATGTTGCCCGCAAGAATGTATTGCGAGTGCAGGGCCGTGGGATTGTTACTGAATGTCGTACAGAGCGACAGATCTTTACTACGACGTGAACACCTTGTTATGAGACAGACGCCGTAGCCAGAATTCCAGATCGCAATCTACACGCTGAAGTACGCAACCAAAGACGGTGCATTAGCACCCGTGAAGCCTATCTTTTCTGTGCCGTAGTTTTGAGAGCGAGTCTGAGCAGGCCCACGAGTCCTGCTATCTATAACACTCTGCCCTAAGTCATCGCCTCCGTGAAGATGGATGGTGGCCTTCAGATACTGTGACTTCGTGACAATCAGCTTGCCAGGGAAACAAACTGGCCTACTTGAGCAGCAGGCCTCTGGGGAAGCACAACAACAAGACATCTTCGCTTGGAGACGTGTCCACGAGAATACGCCCTCAAGAGGTAGAAGGTACCACTTTCCTTCTCCTCAGCCGCCCGACACCGAAGCCCACACGTATGTCTCGACCCCAGCGGCCGCGACCTGAACCCAAGCCAGCGTCCCCCCGCTGGGCAGGAGAGGGGAACACGACAACTCTCCCATCCCAACTCCATCTCATTTACCAAAGTAGGCATCTGGCATCAACAATGTCATAACATTTGTCCCCATCAGTCCATGTGTCCACGCATCCACTCAACCTCCGAGCCTCCGTGGTTGCGCATGAAAGACGGCGGTTTGGTAGAGGAAGTCGGGTCGGTTCTCGGTGCCGGCCAGAACGGATGTCAAGGCTTTGAAATGATGCAAGGCGGCTCGGCGGCGAGGCTACAATTTTCACCATGATTACGGCCAATCGTACAAGAGCAAAAAGGCGTCATTCGCGCTATACCCCTTTAGGCTCAACAATCATGAGTGATGGCTTCAGCACGCCATCAGGACAAGAATGAGCCCTTCGCTATTACAAAACCGCTGGCGCGCCCAGTCGCTCAACGCTATATGGCCCCTCTTGTCTTGTTTGGTGTTTGAATGTTTCGTCAAATTCTCTATGTGGAGTGTGGCGCGGGTCGCTGCCACCTATTATGAAAGCACCTTTTCGCTACTACTTCAACATGAGCCCTCATTCCATCTTTCAAAATTCAAAATTCGCTTCATGAGAATTGAATTGCGCCATCCCCCATCCAAGAACAAACGCCGAAAACCAGAATGCTGGGAAGCCAAACTTTGGAGGCGAAATCACCCACACCCACGCTCTCACGTTGACCGTGGCGCCAGCTTCAGTGGCACACGAGCACAAACATGTCAAAAAGCTTCGCACGCGATGGCGAAGTTCATGCTTGGTCACAAACTTTCATCTGCACACCGACGCAGTGAAGCAGTCAGATCGACCCAAGTGGGCGACTTGACCGAGAATAGGAACGACTCCTCTTCTAAACCTTCTCGGCGAACTTGGAGTAGTACCCGCACTTTGGAACATAACTTCGCTCGCCTGTGATGGGATTGAAGGTATGACAGCCTGATTTAGCGACATTTGGAGGAGTGTACACTGGTCAATCTGTTAGTTGAACGGAGTTACGCAGTGTCCCCAGCCTCGCAGGCGAGGCTGAGTGAGTGGAGCATGGGAAATACCTACAGTGTAGGGATATGGCGTAGTCGTCGCCCCTGTTCTCCATCTTGTGCAAGCCGAGCTCGTCGGCCATGTACGCCACTTGGTTTTCCTTATATGTTGCTTCCCTGATCAACTCCATCGGCTGCTCCTTGTCTGAGTTTGGGAACTCGTATCTTGACTCTGTCAAGTTGCCATGGAGGATCTTCATGATGCAGTGGGCGTTGCCGTGATCGTGGATAGGGCTACCTTTGCCTGGGGTCCATACAAGCACCAACTACATGGAGGAACGTAGCATGTCAGCCGCGGCTCCATATCAAGGTTTGAACAAGGCTTGATGCCGTAAGAGAGCAAGGCGAGTCTTACCAGATTGCTCTTTCCGTTTCCTTCGTCCACTAGATTTCTGGTGTATCCAAGCTCTGGGTCTGCCAGGGCATATGGCACCCAACCTCTCTCCTTTGCATCATATGCACGCATTGCTTTGACCAATGCTTTCACATCTACATCACTAGAGTCAAGGCCTGACGACGGGCCAAGTGCTTCCTTCAAGGTGTCGACAAGCCCTTGGAAGTGATCGGGCCTGGCTTGCGGGCGGACGTTGGCAGCCAGCTGGCAAGATTTAGGGGGAAGAAGACCGACAGCCATTCTGGCAGGATGCGATACGACCGAAGAGGCACGACGACGACGATCAACAGTGTTGGATGCAGATGCACGAGGAGGCAACAATTGATGGAGATGATGGCGAAAGACCGGGAAAGGATGACGCCCCGAGAAGAGACGCAGATGGTTATTGTTGGGTCTCAAGTTGGAGCTAATAAGCTGCCTGGTGCTGCTGAAAGTCGACATGATTGTTAAAAGATGATGCTCGGTTCCGAGGTTGAGGATTGTTCAATTGCGTGGATGGGTGATTGTGGGCTGGATCGTGGGATGATGGAAAGAGAGAATGGTGGGACGCGTGGACAGGTGGCAGGGTTCCCCTGAGGGATCACAAGTTGCTACAGCAGGACGGGGAGATGATAAGACTGGAGCGACGCAAGCCGGGAACCCGGGAATGGGCGGTGTCACGGGACGACTGGGTTCGATGTTGGGGCGCTATTCAGGCGAGCAGAAGTATTGTGGGTCTCACCTATTCTATATCAGGCCATATGGGCGATGCAGGCGATGCAGGTTGAGCGAGTTCAGGTGGTGTGCGGACTGTGATGGGCATCTGCAGGGCACGGAAGCCAAATTGAGGAGGGTTGATCGATGTTGGGTGGGGCGGGATGAGAGGGGGGGCGAGACTGCGATGCTATGTTTGGCTGACGGTTGATGGTTGATGGCTGCTGGCTGCTTAGGCTGATGCACTGTGTTTTCCTCCCCATATTGCCCTTTGTTTGGCATGGTCTGACTCCGTTTTATGGGCAGCGAGATCGGGGAGTGTGCGCGCCCGAAAAGGCTTTGCATACCTGGGCAAGTGGCCAGGTCGGCGATTTGCCGGGAATGACCGAGGAAGATAACGTTTAGCTCCTTCCCGCGACTCGGGCCAGCCATTCATGCTGCAACTTGCTGCACATGGACATTTTCAAACCACGGTCCAAAAGGGGAAGGCCGAGATGGCATCGCCAGATGCATCATATCTCCAGAGGTTACGCCCGGGCTTGATGCGTTTTCTGTTGCAATCGACTTTGTTGATTGCGTGCTGGAAGTGGGTGGACTGGACCTTTAGGGGGAACCAAAACGGGGTTCGCAAGGCCCCACCTGCCGGCCTCACTGCGGACGGGAATGCGCGGCCGACCACGACTGCTTCCCCTCGGCTAGCTCCATGCGATTTAATTCCATCCATCTCTCGGAAAGGATGGCCCTGTGGATGACCCAAACCAAAACACCAAACACGACGACGGCTTTTGAGCTACCTTACCCATTTATTACCTCTTCCTCTCTCTCTCTCTCTCGTGTGGGCTTATCCAACCTGTCAATCGGCTCATATCTGGTTGAACAGACTGCAGAAAATCTCGGCGCCTACTTTTGAATCATACCAGGCCCTGCCTTATCTGACTCGGAGCAGATTTGGCGCACACCCACTTTTATCTATCTATCTGCAGAAAACCAAGTGTTTCTACTTCCATCGCAGGCAGACCCACATTTCCTTCTAGTAGTACTACGAGTATGCAGACAGCATGAATAACAGTGGATATCTGCACCATTCTCTGACACCATAACTCTGCCACTGTTGTTCTCCGTGATGGCAATGCAGCGTGATGCCATCCCCTGTAAACTGGTTTCTTTGTTTACAATCCTGGGTAAGACAGCTGCAGGTGTTCAAACCCAACAACCACTTCGGCAGCTCCACCCTGGTCCGGATCGATATGTCGCCCAACCCAAGAAAAGAAGTTGGCCATTGACAGACATGCTTGTGGATTGGACTCCAACACTGTGCGATTTGCTTAGAGCTACCTGTTAGGTGCTTTCCATTTCGTAATGACGGACCATTTTCCGGGAGGACGATTGACTAATACCTACTCCGCCCCCTTCGAATGTCAAGCCTAGACTGTACACATATTGGAGAGAGCTTCGTATTGATTGGCCGCGGCCTACGGAGCACTACCAGCCTGCCTGCCCCGGGTTTGTCGCTGTCACAGCCGCGAGGGCAAGATGTACGTTTGACACATGTCGGTCATGAGCAAAAGCATACGGCAACACTATTCCAGAACGGCGATAAAGACAACAGGAGCCCGAGCGGCTACACAACTCTCCCCCCCGCCAATCCCACCCACAAATGAGGAGGGAAGCCTTTTGTCGCCGCCTTACGCCCTCATGGCTGACTATCATGTTTCATGAACACACACTGCCACTGGCATTATTTCGATCCTGATCCACACCACCTCCCAGCTCTCGCCTGGAGTTCCTATGCCTCAAGGCAACCCAATCGGCTCATAATGGTCCATCACCCGACACACGCCCGGCCTGCTTTTTCAAATCCTCAGAGTCATAGGATTGGCAGCTGAGGAACTCCGCCTTATCCAGCTGCAGGAGGCAAGAAATACTGTCCATTCCGGGGATCTACGGAATGGCAGGCTGTTGCGTCTGCTGAACATGGGCAACACGACCAGCCTGCAGTATCTATCAACGATCGGCGTCTCCTGCTCCCAAATGGGGCCAGACGGGGTAAGCCTGTTGTGGTAAAGTACTTTGTACGGGATAATCTGGTGGTCCGACTTCGTCGTCTTCCTATCTCGATACCCTTCGCCGTTCTGATCGATCTCCGAAGGCTGCTAGTTCGCTCCGAGAAGGCCGCCTCCCCTCCTCGCCTGAGGGAACAGGCCATTTGCCCTTGAAGCAGATTGACTATTCACTCAAACTTTCTCAACGATTCCCCTTCTTCATCCTCCCTCTTGCCTCAACGAACGTTTATTGCATCAAGCACGCTGACGATCGAGAATGCGAGATGCATATTTACTTGGCACTCCTCATCATCATCGTCATCATCACCAGCTGACCACCCTAGGTATCGTCCCATAAGTCTGCCTTCTCGACCTGTTTTGCGTCTTACCCCCGTCCGAACGACAATTGCAGCTTCACAATTTGACGATCTTGAACACCGTGACCTCCGGGACAAGAACGACCTCGCTCGAGAGGCGACTTCAAATATGAGCTTGATAATTTGTCTTTCAAGGACGTGAACAGCGTGGAGGAAGTCTATTGTCCGAGAAACGAAACATGCATGATCTCTCACATGCGTGTTATTGCCCTGCCCTGCTACAAACTTTAGTATGGAAAGTTTGAGCTGTCGAGGTTCAATGGTATGTGTCAATGCAATGCAATTGGTCCTGTATCGACTAGGTATGTGCAGCACACTATGTTTTGTTGTTCTTTTGGCAAGCTGGGTCGAGAAGTCGGGCACCGAAGGCTTGACAATATGCACAAGACCCTCTCGTCCAGGCATTCGTGGCTGGACGAAACAGCTTCAGCTTTTGCTTTGATACTCTGCTGCCTGCATGGTTACCTCGTGAGACCCAATCTGGGTCCTTCAACCAAGGAGCTTCATAATATCCTGCATTCTCGTAACTTTGGTCTTCTTCCCCTTTGTTTTCTCCTGAAAAGCCTTGCCAACAAGCAAGCGCTTCTCGCTCTGGATATCGAGGACCCTCTCCTCCACGGTCCCTTCCATCACCAGGCGCCAGACCGTGGTTGGGCGCTTCTGTCCAAGACGGTGAACACTATCGAACATTAGTTACCTAGGTATGTTCGCATAGAGCGACATAATTGCAAGCTTTTTATTGGGAAAGCAGCCAAGACCGCCGTTTTGCAGGAGACCTTGATTACTTACCGATCCACAGCCTGATCCTCAATCGCTGGTGCCCACCCTGTAAGGTAGGTAGATAGATGTCAGTTATGGCGTATGCACACACTCAAATAATGGCTACTCACAGCTATCTGCAAGCACGACGGTGTCAGCTGCGACCAAGTTCAGCCCGACACTGCAGACTGCCAAACTGGCGAGCATGATCCGACAATCAGGGTCTTCCTGCAAAACTTGCATCGCGGCATCACGCGTTTTCGTTGACATTGATCCATCAATCCTCGTGTAATTGTAACCAGCAGCCTTTACTTGTGTTTCTATGATGGTCATGAACTTGGTCCTGAACGATGTCATGTCAGCATCTTGGATTAGGTATAATCACAAAATGGGACCGGAGATTACTTACCACTGGCTGAAGATAATCACCTTCGAGCTGCTGTTTTTCTGGAAGGTAGCCTGGAGAATCTTGACCAGCGCCTCAGTCTTGGAGCTCTGGGTGTCCGGATCAATGTCTCCGTCTTCCTCGCCAGAAGATTCAGGAGCAGGCTCAACAAGATGGTCCTCTGTGAGTGTTGCTCTGCACATGGGACATTTTCCCTGAGTTTGAATTACTTGCCGGATGCATCCTCCACAGAATGTGTGCTTACAGGCCGTGATAACAGGCGAAGTGAGCTGGTCGATACACACTGGGCACTCCTCTTGGCTTTCTATCACCAACGCAAGCGCCTGCTGCAGAATGTCACGATTCTTATCGTTCAAAACTACCACATCCTGGTCCTCAAGGCTCTGGAGCAGGTCCGCCACTCTTTCCTTACACAAGGTCCAATGATTGCACCTAAAAAAAAAGTTAGATGTGATCAAAATACAGTGATTTTACACTTACACTTGACGAAGTCGGAGCAGCCTTTCCAGAACGGAACTCACGGTCGCCCCATCCTTGGATTTGGCTTGAACTCTCTCAAGTACCCCCTTCGCCTCTGAAAGTAGAGCCTCATATTTCTTTTTCTCCTCGGCACGAAATGTGATCCGATGGACGTATTCACTTTTCGGCGGTAACCGGAGGTCAACAAATGCCATGTCTTTCTTGCGTCTCAGGCAAATACCCTGCATCAGAGACTGGAGCAGGACCTCGCCATCACGGCTACCCTCAGCCAGGGGTCGTGTGATGACCGTGTTGAAGACCTCTGGTGCCTCGATCCCACCAGTGAGGTCTAGGAACTTCACTATGGACTGTAGGTCTTTGATACTATTGACAATAGGCGTTCCGGTTAGAACCCAGCGCGACTCTGCTTTCAGCCTGCAAGCAGCCAGAGCGCACTGAGCTCTAGCATTCCGAATGGTATGCCCTTCGTCAAGTACTACACGGTGCCACGATAAGGAGAACAGGCCTTTGCGGTTGTCTGCGTCATTCGTCAGGGTCCCGTAGCTCGTGATTACGACGTCTAGGTTCTTCAATTCTTCTGTGGTCAGTTTCAGTTTTGCGGCCCCATGATAAATCGCAACGCGGAGAGTCTTTGACTCGTCGACGTGCGTGATGATTTGATTCGACCAGTTGCTCATCACTGACACAGGAGCACTTTTTGCGATGCGTTAGTGAGCGCCTGAGTCCGACGACGATTAGAGGCCAAGGAAAAGATATGGAGGTACATACACGATCAAGGTTGGACCTGGACCACCTGTCAAAATGAGACTGATCATCTGCAAAGTCTTGCCAAGGCCCATGTCGTCAGCCAGAATACCACCTTTAGCAAGCCTAGGTGCGCTGGCGACAGTGTAATTAGTCGCGAGATTTCTGTAGTGACCTCGAACCGTCCGCTTCCAAAGCTGCGTAGCGTCATCAGAGCCGGGCTGTGGGAATTGAGGGTCCTCCTGCGACTGCAGCCATGCCAAACCTTGCAATTGATATGGCAGCAGCTGAGATTTCAGTGCATCCGGCTGAGACGCCATTGGCAGCTTCGAGAGCGTTTCCTCGTCCATGGCCAGCGTCTTCAAGTTGTCAGCACCAGTCCTGAATTGGACTGCTTGGCTGGCTTGGGCGAGGCCCTCGAGGGAAACTTCAGGTTCAGCAGGTCCGAGACCAACAGTGGACTGACTGCCTTTGAGGCCCATCGCCTTTCGCTGTGGCTCTGTAAGCTTGGATCGTGTCTGCTTCAGTTCCGTTGCCTTCAGCAGCTTGTCTGTTTTCAATCGCTGCTCCAGAGAAGCTCGGGCGAGGGGTTCTGAACTGCCATAGACGAAGATGCGGATTGGGCAGTCGTAGAACTGCGCTGTGAGTCAGTCTATGATCACGAGTGGTCGCAAAAGGGGTAAGACAGCATGGGATGGGACAGAGGCTCCCAGTAAGAAAAAGAGCCATTAAAATCCAGCAACAGAAGACCTGGCTTTGGCAGGCAAACACACACCTGTTTTTCGCCTGTTATAATGCCCTCAACCTGGACATCACCAGTATCTATATATGGGACGAGCTTCTCCACTAGCTTTCTAGGCAGGTGGCCAACCTGAGCGCCCTGGACGTTGTCGACCCTGACAGCATTGCGGTCGTATCTATAGGGCGGTCAGGCATGTGCCGAAAGGCTAATAGTTATGTGACTTACTGATTAGTGGGCTCTCGTCTCAAGATGACTACCTCACCAGGACTGACGATACCATTGTAGTACCGAACTCCAACAATCTTGTTATTGATGGTGCCGTACAGCCCAAATACAGGGCCATCGTCGGCCTGGGTGAGGTCTACCAGCTCAGGCTCATCATCAAAGTAATTGCGCTGCTGAGACGAACTTACCTGGCCTTGTCCATTGGCTAGAGCTCTGGAAGTGGACGATAGGCCAGTCCCAGTTCTCTGAGAGGCCTGGGCAGACTGCGAAGGCCGGGCAGTGGAGGAGCCCGGGTAGACCTGGCTGGATGAGGCGTTTGTTCGAGGACGTCTGATTCGAGGCTGGACTGGGCTGTCGTCCGTCAGGTCGATCACTTCGTGAGGCCGCTTGGATGGTGCCATCGCCGACTCGTGGACTGAGTGTTGGCCGTGATATTCAAGATACTGACGATGCGCCTCCGCGTCTGGTGAGGTGAAGTTTTGGTGTCCTGCGACTGAACTGGGACGCAACAGATAGAATTCTGGTGATACTGAGAGAGAGAAAAAAACAGGAAGCTTCATCAGGCCTCGAGCCACCTGTTCCTGAGTTTGATGGGCTGAATGCATGCAACTGTCACAAAGTCAAAGGAGGCAGGCGCGACGCGAAGACCCGTGGAAAAAAAGATAAAGAGAAATCCAAAACTTTGTGTTCGAAAAGACGAAATGGGGACCCAGTCTGATTTTCTAGTATGCCATCTCAATGGTACTGTGCCCTTTCACATTCAATGATACCTAGGTATATGTCTTGCTGCATACTCATCGTCTACCATAGTACGGTTTTCCACATCATAAACGTTTATGTCGAACCGCATACGATGTTCGACGCGTTTACAGGCTTCGGCACCTAGCAGGGGTTTAGCTGCTGGCAGGGGTGTATGCGTGCTAGGTTACCCCAGGACGTTTCCCTTCCAATCCCTGTCCCTCCATAAGTAATGGCGGGGCAGTCAAGGCTGCTTCTGAATCTTTTGCGACAGAGACCATCGAGGAGCAAACCTCAAGATTCATCTGACAAAATACGGCCATTTCCTCGCAACTCATGGAATTGGTATGGCGACAAGTATTTTCAGCGTCAGCCCTATGCTGTTGCAATGGTCCAATTGTAAGCACAGTCTTGTACTCACGCAACTATTGCCTCCTGATCTGTGCTGATTGTTTCTTGCAGTGGCTGTGGACGTCTGGCACACCTACCGAACTGAGATCATTTTGGTGACTGTCGTGACCCTGATCGGCCTGCGAATCTACCTGCATTTCACCGACCCAGCCGAGACACCGATTGCTCTCTCACAAATCTCTTGTGGAGTAGAGAAGGAGAAGCCAATACAGCAGGAAGCCAAGGTAGAGGAGCCAAGGGTCGTTAAGCCCAATGGCCCACGCAGAATAAAAGGAGAGCAGCCCAAGCGCAAGAGTTCCGAGGGTCGAGCGCAAACCAGGCAGGTCAAGACACTGGTGTTCTACTCGTCTATCACAATGAATACCGACAAGATTGCCAAGAAGTTTGTGCAAACGCTTGCCCAGTCGCTGCAAACTGCTTCAAAAGAACCTCGGTGTTCCTTCTTGGAGCCGGAAGCTCTCGACCTGGCCGAACTAGATTTGGACGAATACTTCATCACACCACCCAAGTTCGAAGTGCAGGAAGACACACAGACCGACCTGCTCTATCTATTCCTCATACCAAGCTATAATATTGACACCATCAATGACACCTTCCTTGAGCATTTGAAGGAGACTCATCATGATTTCCGGATTGACACCGCACCACTGTCTTCAGTGCTGGGTTACTCCGTTTTTGGGTTCGGCGACAGAGAACAATGGCCGACAACAGAAGAGGGATTCTGTTTCCAAGCAATGGAGGTCGACAAGTGGATGGCAAAATTGACTGGTCGTAAGCGTGCCTACCCCTTAGGGATGGGCGACACTAAGAGAGACGGATCGGAAAGACTTGAAGAGTGGACCACTGGTCTCTGCGATGTGATGATTGAGCTTGCTGAGAGCGGATCCCTCGGCGAGGGAGTTGTCGGTTCAGGAGATCCTGTAGAGAGCGACGACGATGCCGACGTTGACGAAGACGATGGCGAAGTCATCTTTGAGGATGAAGACCAAAAGCGACAGGCAAAATCCAGACTGACTGGCTCATTGGATGATATGGAGGATCTTGGTCGTGTGCTGGCCAATGCGACGGGTAACGGAGAATCAAAATCGACCCCACCTCTGGCAATTGACTTCACGACCAGCTCGAAGAAGAGAACACCGGTCCAGACTGTGAAAGAGATGGTACCCAAGGGATCGCCCACTCACACTTCACTTACAAAACAAGGCTACGCGATCGTTGGCAGCCACAGCGGCGTCAAAATATGCCGGTGGACCAAATCTGCCCTGCGTGGTCGAGGATCGTGTTACAAATTCTCGTTTTACGGAATCAATTCTCATCAGTGTATGGAGACCACGCCGAGTCTATCATGCTCAAACAAGTGTGTCTTCTGCTGGCGTCATGTAAGTCCTTTATTTCCGTACTGCGTATTTCCCACCCTCTACTATCACAGAATTTTGCAGAAACCTCCCCTCCGGCTCCGAATCCCGCTAATATGAGATGCTAGGGCACCAACCCAGTTGGAACTACATGGCGATGGGTGGTGGATCCCCCGGATCTGATCTTTAATGGGGTCAAGGAGAATCATTACAAGAAGATCAAGATGATGCGAGGCGTACCAGGTGTTAGGTCTGAGCGATTTGCAGAAGCCATGCGCATCCGCCACTGTGCTTTGAGTCTTGTTGGAGAGCCCATCTTCTATCCTCATATCAACGAGTTCCTCGAGATGCTGCACAACGAGCGTATCAGCAGCTTCCTCGTATGTAACGCTCAGCATCCTGACCAACTTGCCGCGTTAAAGCATGTCACGCAATTGTACGTGTCAATCGATGCATCGAATAAGGACTCTCTGCGCAAAATCGACCGGCCATTGCATCGGGACTTCTGGGAGCGATTTCAGCGGTGTTTAGACATCATGCGGGAAAGGCGCTTCCGCCAGCGCACGGTCTTCAGACTCACCCTTGTCAAGGGCTTCAACATCGACGACGAGGTGGCTGGCTACGCAGACCTCGTCGAGAAAGCCCTGCCCTGTTTCGTGGAGATTAAGGGCGTAACATACTGTGGCACGTCGACCTCATCAAACGCCGGCCTGTCCATGGCCAATGTACCATTCTACGCAGAGGTCTGCGAGTTCGTCACGGCGCTCGACCGCGAATTGAACCGACGTGGTCTGGACTACGGGATTGCCGCGGAGCATGCCCATAGTTGCTGTATCCTGATGGGCAGCGAGCGTTTCCGGGTGAATGGTAAATGGAGGACGCTCATCAATTACGAGAGATTTTTTGCGCTGCTCGAGGAAAAGGGACCGGATGGTGAATTCTCGCCCGAAGATTATATGGGCGAAGAGACGCCGGAATGGGCCACATGGGGAAACGGCGGGTTCGATCCCAGGGATACGAGGGTGGATAGAAAGGGAAGGGCTTTGGAGATTTAAGTAATACTTCAAATTGGAAGCAAGCAATTAGTCAACTGAGAACATTCACTCCTGCAACTTTGACATCCACCGAGTGATATCAAAATCCCGCCTGTGGGATTCTCTGCTGGTCATTTATCATTGCTGACCCGTCATCCCTGCTTGCCTATTTCAATATACAAATGACCATCCAAATATGGCCGCCCTGAACCCCAGTTACATGCTATGATACACACGCGCCTGATTCCATTCATGCCATCCCACTGATAGCCTATCCATACCGAACCGAGCTGATGTTCGTTTAATCAACTTATGGGTGTTTGTTCCCCGCTGATGAGCTTATCAACAGCACCACTGTCATTTCAACACTTGATGTCAAATCATATTGAAGGTCAAAGATCTAGAGTTCCATCGAGGAGTGGAGGAGAGGTAAGATATGCTGGTGAGCCTGCTGGTGGAATCGCCGGATTTTTCTTCCTGCTTAGTCCAAACCAACGGTGGGCATGTCACCCAGGTTTCCGAGGTTCGCAACTCCAGGCATTTGCATAGGGATCCGCAGGTCTTCGTCGTATGCGATCATCTCGGCCAAAAGGTCAAGGATGGGCTGCAAATATTGGTCAGCACCCCAATCCACTCCATAGCAGCATATTGCAACTTCGAAAATCACGCACCTTTGGCACAGTCTTGTCATAAATGCCAATAAGATCCTGCGGCTGTGGGTAGACCTTCAGCCCTTTGTAGAAAGCCAGCGCAGCTTCGAGGGAACGCGAGGGGTCGGCGCCAAGCTGCTCGCCCATAGTGACCTGGTCCAGGAAGTACGCCTCCTTCTCTTCGACGCTAGTGGGGAAGCCCTCCTCCTTGGCCTCATCGACAGACTCCTTGATGGCCACACGCTGGTGAAGGGTCTCAACCTCGGCTTCAACCTTGGCCTGGCGCGCCTGCTTGCGCTCGTTGCGCCTCAGCTGTCGTCGGAACTCGGGCTTGCTGCGTCTTGCATGGTCGAAGTAGACGGCGTAGGCTAGAGCGCGGGTGGGGCAAACATCAGCTTTGGGCTGCGTGGTGACGGGGAGAATACTAGAAGGGCATCCTCTCACCTAGGAGGCCGGTGGCCACTGCGGCTGCTGTTGCAGTCGCGACGATGGTCGTCTGTGATGACGCCATTGTCAACTGTGTGAATATGCTTTTGGGGTATGGAAAGGAAAAGAAATAAAGCCGACAAGGTAAGCTTTCAATGACGGAAAGTTGGACGGCGTGGACTCGAAGAAGATGCAGGGTGATGTCGGCGAGTTGAAGACCACGGGTGCAATACAATGAATGCGCTCTCAAATGTCGTCGGGTTAGTTTTTGAGATCGAATCCGAGCTTTGGCATGCTCCGTCATAGTACAATTTTTCCAGCTCCAGGATGGCAGAGGACCCCTGCAGAACAGTCATCCCTGTAGCATTCCCGGGGCAAACGCCCAATGCCTCGCTGTCTCGCAATTCAGCACACCTGGACTTTGGACGTTACAGACTCCAGCCATAACATGCTCGATCTACCTAGGTCGCTCCAACACAAACATCATATCTGAATGCTGTAGACAGCTCTTTTGCTGTCTTGCTGAATACAGCAGCTATGTCTTCCCTTCGGAAAGGCCCCAAGAGGGTCAACACACGTCCAACCATCAGCGCACCCATCGCCAATGGTGGTGCAGTGCCCATTCCGAGGAGCACGGGAGGGAAAGCACCCCCCGATGCCCCGATTCCTCAAGCTCGACCGCGTCCGCCTCCACAGGCCGGTGGGAAGACGTCCGATTACGTTAAGCGCCGATATTCGACCCGGTATAACATCCCTGACAACTTCGATGTCACCGCCGCTCCGCCTATGCCGTCGATGCCCATGGTCGACAAGTACGAACCGTTCCGGAAGCAGGCACCTGTGGTAGAACCTCCAAGATCCCGGGGCGGAGCGGGAGGTGGTCCCCCGACCGTCAATCCGAAGGATCTGAGGGATCCCAGGTTTCGACCCGAAGAATACGTCAACAGGTCGTTGGAGAATGCCACCGAAGACGAGATACGTGAGTTCGAGGAACAGCTGCAAAAGTTGGAGGCTCGGGCTGCCGCAGACCTCCAGCAGAATGTGTACCAGAATAGGACTCAGTTTATCAAGATCAGCAAGGAGGCGGAGACGCTGAAGGGACAAATGCGTGCTTTGAAGAACCTCATGTCGGAGCTCAAGACGAATACGACGGTGCTTCGATCTGCTTCTTCGCGTGATGGCGACTCATCTGGCATGAATGGCGATTCATTTTCGTCGGGCATGAGCAAGAGAGACAAGCGTAGTTCCGTGGCGGATAGAACAGCTCTGTGGAACTCTCAGTTACAGGTGAGAACCATTTCTAGCTCTTGAACAGGCCACACCGTTGCTGATACGAAGTGCAGGCTCTCTACAAATCCGTTGAAGGCTCTCAGAAGTTTTTGCCCAACGTTCCAGGGCGTCATATTATTCAGAATGCGGGTTCCTGGATCGAACTTGACAATGCTACGTACAAGTCAAGACGCTCTATCGCGATCGTCTTGCTCAACGATCATTTGCTCATTGCGTCTCGTAAAAAGAGAAAGACAGAGGCCCCAGATTCTCGTGGGCCAGCTGTCAAGCTTGTTGCTGACCGCTGTTGGCCACTTCTTGACGTCGAAGTTGTGGACATGGCGGGTACTCAGGAAAACTCCACAAGCAGAACCAAGCTCTCAGACGCCATCATGATTCGTGGAGTTGGACAAGAGTCTGTCATCTACCGCACTGAGAAGCCGGACGATCCAGACAAGCGGACTCTGCTGCTCAACATTCGTAAAGTAGTGGAGGACTTACGCAGGAACATTCAGTCCGAGAGGGAGGCGAACAACAAAGCCAAGGAGACCATTAATTACTTTGCTTCGAGAGACCCTGGTCTCTTGCAGAAGACGGAACTTCTCGAGACACTGTCGGACGTCAAGGACATGCTCATTGAAGTGGATGGCAAGCAGCAGAATCTGCGCTGGGTCGAGAGTCAGATGGACGATCTCGATATTGACATTGCGTTGCAGCGCATCGAGCCAGCTGTCGTCCGAGTGGAAAAGCTGAAGAGTCTCGCTCGCAGCCTCAAGAATAATACAGTCGCACAAGACTTCATCGAGTTCAAAGTCGAAGAGCGCTGCTCTCGCTTGGCGTCTCTCATCACCCGGGAACTCGTGGACTCCCACAATGTACCGAGCAAGACCAAGCAGCACGTGAGCTCGTTGACACGGCTTGGTTTCGAAGACCGTGCACGAGAGGCATATTTGGAGGCTAGACGAAACACTATCCAGAAGCGATCTAGGTACGTTGAGTCTTCTGTCACCAATTGACTGTAAGTACATGGCCTTGAGACTAATGTTCAATGCAGACAATGCATTTTCCAGGGCGATTTACACCTCTACATCTGGCAGCTGTCGTTCGTATACTTTACCATCATCAAGAACACAGTAAGTTGCTTCCAAGGCTGCTTCCCACCGCCAATGATGAGTGCTTGCGTCAAGTGGGCCAAGGAAGAGGTCGAGGCCTTCAATGTCATCCTGGCCCGGCAGCTCAGCAGCACCGAGCGCGGGAGCGAGGTTTGGGATAAATGCATGGAGCGGGCTAAGGAGCATGCGCAAATGCTCTCAGAGGTTGGACTGGATTTCCGCAACCTCATCGGTCAGGAGCCTGTCGTCAGTAATGGAGATAGTATGCCGGTAGGATTGGGATTGTCCTAGGCGTGTCTAGCGTGGTAAAGCCTCCGCAGGTTGCGGACCCAGGTGTTAGTCCCCTAGAAGTGTTAAAACAAACCATTCACGTACCTTACAAATTCTCCTAAGAATGATACAATAAGATGATTTCGGAAACGTATCTGTTTAAAATTAGATTCAACAAAGCATGTTTTGGACCTACGCAGAAGGGTGTTAAAAGTTGGGAAAGGACAAACAAAACAAAAGAAGAAAACAATAATACGGCTGATCTTTTGCCTCTGCGTGCCTATGTGGAACTAGGTACTGAAGCTAAAAGCACTCGGCATCAGACCAAGCGAGTGGATTTCGCGCTCAGGGGTCTCCACATTCCAGCCAGTCCACTAAGCCTGCAGTGCTTGTTACTGCTTCACTTGCTCGGCAAGCAACCTACCTGGTCCAGTCTTGCGCCATCCCACCAATACATCAGTTCCCCTCGAAAAAAGGCATCCTGTCATCACGAACTTGATACCCCTCAACACTTCTTCCCTCTAGCCGTATTTGATCGCGACCAAAGGAGCCCTTACCACCTACCGAACTTTGCTGTCGCTGTCGTCGGAGGCGAAACGACAACAACCCCTTCTCTTCTTGACCCAACACGGACGTCATTGGCCTTCCGCCGCCGACGGCACGACCACTCCTCCACCTTCAACCATCTAGCCGCACGAGAGCTCCTCCTTTGTCGACCTTACAGTTCAGAGCATGGATACCAACATGGAGGATGTCGGGCGCGTGCCTACAGACCTTGCCCCCGCCCCTACCACGGAGCCCACCACCATTCCCACCCTCGACGGATGGATTGAAAGCCTGATGACCTGCAAGCAGCTGGCAGAGGCAGATGTGCAGAGGCTTTGCGAAAAGGTCAGACCTTCCTTTGACACGCAAAACGCTATATAACTGGCAGTCCTTATGGCGTCGCTTGTTAAAGCCCGCTCATCTGCTTCGTGACCTTGGGCCTCCTGCTCGCGTGCTAGCTGTCTCAAGAACCCCGTGCTGACTCGATCAATCTGCAGGCGCGCGAGGTTCTACAGGACGAGTCGAATGTTCAGCCAGTCGTACGTATACAGAAACCAGGATAGTCTTTCAAGCTCCAATGCTCACTGGTTGCCACAGAAATGCCCCGTTACGGTGTGTGGTGATATCCATGGTCAATTCCACGACCTGATGGAGCTGTTCAAGATTGGTGGTCCGAACCCAGACACCAACTACCTGTTCATGGGTTAGTATCGCTCACCACCAACTGCTTGTTTCGCTTGCTAATCGAGTAACAGGCGACTACGTCGACCGTGGATACTACTCTGTCGAGACGGTAACCCTGCTCGTCGCCCTGAAGATTCGATATCCCCAACGCATCACCATCCTTCGCGGCAACCACGAATCGCGTCAGATCACTCAAGTCTACGGCTTCTACGACGAGTGTCTCCGCAAGTACGGAAATGCCAACGTCTGGAAGTACTTCACCGACCTCTTCGACTACCTCCCGCTCACCGCCCTCATCGACAACCAGATCTTCTGCCTTCACGGTGGGCTTTCGCCTAGCATCGATACTCTCGATAACATTCGAGCCCTTGACAGAATCCAGGAGGTTCCTCACGAAGGTCCCATGTGTGACTTGCTGTGGTCAGACCCCGACGACCGATGTGGATGGGGAATATCCCCTCGTGGTGCCGGCTACACCTTCGGCCAGGATATCTCGGAGGCATTCAACCATAACAATGGCTTGACCCTTATTGCTCGAGCTCATCAGCTAGTAATGGAGGGCTACAACTGGTCCCAGGACAGGAACGTGGTGACCATCTTTTCTGGTAAGTTACAGCAACAAATCCCGAAAGCGCGGGCAATCGCTAATGTACTACAGCCCCCAACTACTGCTACAGATGCGGCAATCAAGCCGCAATAATGGAAATTGATGAGCACCTGAAGTATACCTTGTAAGTCTCCCTTTTCAATTGAGCCATGGGCTACAGGCGAGATTTACTGACTTTGTTCCCCAGCCTACAATTTGATCCTTGCCCACGAGCTGGGGAACCCATGGTCTCAAGGCGGACGCCTGACTACTTCCTTTAGTTTGATGCATGATTTGCGTTTCCTGTGGAAGGTCTGGTGCTGCAATCGAATTTTGACGCGAGTGAAGAACGCACAGGGCTTTTCGTTCGTCGAGTCGTGCATTGCGCAACGAATCTTAGAGAACCAAAACATGGGGAGGCGTTGAAGTAGTGGACCAGTCCATATCAGCCTGTTAACGTGGCGAGCTGTTTCGGTACTTTGTGTAGCATCCAGGAGCTTCACCTACAGCAGGTCTTGCTGCCACCAATCAAGGGAAACAAGAGGAGGAGGAAACTATAGAGGTGGTTTCTTCGCGCACATCATACAGAGACCTAATGACAAGAAAACCATCAAAACCCACTGATGCCCTAGAGAACAGTTTGTTCAAACATTGGTCCATTACGTTAGAATCAGATGAGGACATGAATTAACCTTCAGTGAAGTCAATAACACAATGGTGCTTTCTATCATGCTTTTTATCGTTGTCCAAGCCAAAATCAGTGGGCTACTTGCTAGGTGAGATGGGAGATCCACCTCTAAACCATACTGTCATGTTCATGTCCCTTTCTCCTGGGGAACTGGAACATTTTGAAATAAATACAGTAAGGCAAGACAGCGCACTCGAAATCTCGTTGGCTCTCGAATCAGCCACCCATTCATACTTCGGAGATTGGTTGCTTGTTCATCTCTTTTAATGCACTACTCTCCCACATAAGCTCCCTCCGCCTCTGCAAGGCCGGGCTGTCGGGGCTGCCATGATCTGCGAACACATCGGCCTCACGATTGATCTCCAAGCTTTGACAAATGGACGCGGTGCTATTCGAGGGATCCTGACCTAATGGCTTAGCATTTGGCTGCTTAGACGAGGCGGCTGGATCCATCACTCTCGATCCGCTATAGTGACCCGGCGCGGAACTACCGTTAGGAATGTGGAACCGCCTATCGAAGCGCGAAATGACGTAAGCGTAAACCACGAGCAGCTCGATCACAAAATTGAAGCAGTAAAAGCATGCTTTGGAGTCGTACCAGGCCGGATCGTCCCGCGGGCGCGGGGCTGTGAAGTTGACAGCCAGGCGGAAGCAAGCGCCGACGGAGAGGAGGAACGAGGTCGACAGCAGCAGGGTAAGCTTGACGCGAGTACGACCCTGACCGAACTTCTCGGGGCGCCTGGCGCGGGGCCTCGTGAGGACTGTGAGAAGCGTGATCGGCATAGGGAGGAATGCGAGGAGGGCACTGGGTGTATGGTTAGTTGATTTGCTGTCTTCGACGTCTCTGCGGTGAAGGGCGCACGATCTGCAAACTCACAGAAATGTCCCGGCAACGAGTATGATGTCCCGAAGCTTCTCTCTCACGGCCACATCCAGAGTGAAGAAGGTATATACGCCGGCGATAATCACCATGATCAACATGGCAACCACGCAGAAGTACAGGAACGCGAATACAAGGCCCAGTCCCTTTGACCAGCCAAACATTGGATGGTAGCTTCTCACGATCCGCTGTGCAAAGATCAAGTTCACAATGAACAGCAACAGCACCCCAACCTGTACAAAAATCGTAGCCGCGATCCCCAGACTCACATTGCGCGAGTGATATGCCCAGGCGATTCGTAAGCTGAGGGTGGCCAGGCGTGACATGCAAAAACCGAAGAGCAGAACCGAGAAGATGAATTTGTGGTCGCGTTTCCTGTTGATCTGGAAGATGGTCATGTTGGTCGCAGCAGCAGCTACGTAGAATGCCAACAAGACAGCGCAGATTGGTACGTCGACAGACATTGTGGGTTGCCCGCCGAGCGCGGCTGTTGTTGGAGCGTAGGGGGGGCTGGCGGACGCCTGGCAAATGAGTTAGCCTCGAGTGCGATGATATGGATGACCATCGTCACCAGTCTCTCACAGCGACAAATTGATGTCCCTTGCTTGTGGAATCCTCTGACGAGAATGTAAAGCTTACCATTTTCTGAACCACCACTTTGTATCGACGTAGTAACGACAGAACGGCTATCAAAGCACCACTCGTGCAAGATGTATAAGCAGGAGCATTCACTCCAAGTGCAAACTCTGGTGGGAGAAGAGGCTATGATACGTTTTAATCCCACAGACAGCGCTAGGTAGACTCTATACTTGTAATTACATAGCAAGCCGGCCAAAGTATGCGATGCGCGAGGTCGTTTTTGCCTGGGCCGGGGCAATCTACAATGCCGTCCGATGTCTTCCAACGGTGTAGAGATCTCCTAGACTTCCTGTAATCTTGCAAGGCTTCTGCGAGGCTGATAGATCTGGTTGTCGGAAGCTCGCGACTAACTTACCTTTGCTTACCTTCCCGCCGCGTTTCGGACAAAGCACATACTCTGGCTAGCCACCTTATGTATTCTCACTGACAGCTTGAGCGCGGACTACCGCGGGGGCTGACATCGATGCAAGGCAAGCGCTTGCGCTATCGAAAACGAGGCTTGAAAGACGGAGAAGTCCAATGAGCGAGGCCGTTCAGCTGGCGCGGGACGTGGACGGGCTAGGCCGGACGTCCCAGTACTCGGGACAAAGTCGGCTCTTTTGACGGGGCGAGCTCCGACCCAGCTAGGCTGCTTGCATCCGCTGCAGCAGCTTGTCTCTCCTCGATATATATTACGTCTCGACATTTGCATGTGGCTTTGTGCTCGGGACCGAGTTTTGTCAACCAACAGAGCAACCCTTCATGCTTTATCAAGCTATGGCCATCCCCATATAGCTTGAGAAATTGGCGTTAGAGCCAATCTCACACAACTTCAGTCGATGGTGAGCACTCACGCTGCCAGTTGTGTATACGAGGCTTTGCTCCTTCGTAGAAGAGATGTTGCAATGGTCAGACGACGCCGTCATCCGCCAGGCTGTTTGGAACAGCCGCGCGCTTTGACCGAGCGCTGCAACGCACCGAGTGACCCGTACCCTTCTAGAAAGCCACTGACGTCGGGCACTCCCGGCGTCTTTCATACACTGATCAGACTGTCGCTGGGTATCTGTGTACTGTTGGGGTTGAACGAGGCAATATGCCGCAGTCTACGGTGACCCATGTCAGGCTATAGCTGCCGTGCGAACGTTAAAAGACGGGCCGCAAAGTGTGTACGCTTCACTTTCAGCGACGGCCGGCGGAGGAGGAACTGCCGCCAAGATTCGAGGTGCTCGGTGTATGGGTCGGGGAGTGAGTGAGTGCTGATTGATCAACCAGGTGGCAGAGAACTACTTAGTATCATGGTACAGTATAGCTCAGACTGCAACTCAGTATCTTGAATGAGATAAAGTTGCGGGAGTATCCTCTTCCAGCAGGCAAAGGCCTGCTTAATCAGACGAGAAACTTTGCCGATTGAGTGGCTCCTCAAAGTGCGTGGGTGCGATGGGACGAGCGAGCTGCAAGAGAGATGACTCGGCTGCGCATGAATAAAATGCTCGACATATTGCTGCCCGCGAGTGTGTCAAGTACATCACGGCTGCCGGAAAACCCACCACATAGACGTTCATCCGATTCGCGTATTTGGTTCGCCTTCGCTTATTCGGCGTGGCATTTATGATGCAATCAGAAGCCTACGAGAGGATCACATAGTCGGAGGAGGACGGTCACGGTGTCCGGCCATCTATTTGTGAAGCTGCGCAAGAATGCGAAGCTTAAATGCCAACAAGGCTTCAACACAACCAAGCTCGGAAGCTGGGCAATATTAATTAAGTAGCGGGGACTGGACTATTGCATCTGTACTGGGAAGAAGTGCACACACATGAAGCCCCTCTGAGACTGTGAGCGAAACAGTTTCCCCCACACCACTGCTTTGGGAAAGCTAGATATCCCAGTCTTGGCTGAACCAGATCCTCAAAACCACGATGTGTGGCTGGAGTAGTTCGTGTGTTTCGGTAAGGGTTTCCTAGCACAGGATAGAGAGAGCTACGAAAAGTGGCCGAGACTCCAGGTTGCGGAGGGCCCTAATAAAAAAAGTAATATTCCGATTCCGAAGCCGAAAGTATCTGTAGGGAGATCCCTTGGTGTTTTAGGTTTTTTGTTTCTTGGTATCTACCTAGGTATTACTGTAGAATTCAGAATCATATGAGAGGCTCATCCATAGATGGCGATCCCGTGGGCAATAATCAAGTATTTCGGTATATCAATAAACTTTGTCGCCAAATTGGAAGGCCGTGTTGTAGGAGCCGGGGGGGGGGTGCCACAATATGTGACAGACAGTCTTCAACTGCACTTGGGCCGGATACACAGAAAAAGCAGCCCTGGAAGGTCACAGGGGACGACAATAGCGAGGCAACGATCAGTGTTGAGAGCCTCATCATACGCTTTGAATGGTGCAAGTGAATCAAGGCTGATAGGGCTGCTTGCTATTGATGATTCGTGAATACAGAATAATAAATAGAACGAGCCAATTTCGGCGACAATTTGTTGTCTGCGTCACAGCTCTCGATGCAACGTTGAGCCAGGCATGCTGATGATACCCACGGGATGTTTGTTATGTATACGCAGTACCATACCGGTTAGAGATGGCGTCGTTCATGCTCACTTTCTCCTCAGCCTTGACAAGGCTAGGAATTATAGGAGAGGCACGCGTGTTTGGAGCGACCGAAGTGCAAAAGGACTCCGCAAACAATATGAATGTTTACGAAGTCATCATGCATGTACTGGTCGAAAAAAAGGAGCGCATGGCTATCAATAGCAACGGACGGACGCCAGGACTCGTGGCAGGACAAGGCTCCAAGGTGTCAAGACTGCACAGACTCCAGATACGGTGACATCGGAGAGAATTTAGAAAGGAGGACCAGGTCCATTTTGACGATCCGTTCTCATTTGCGAGGTTCGCTTGATATCAAGATTGGGCCTGCCGTGTTGCCGCGTTGCTCTGTGCCTTGTGCCTGAATGTTTGTCTGCATTGAAGAGTGCGTCCATGTTCCTTTGCTTGTGGGTTGCCGCAGATACCCTGGTCCTGGGCAGTAATTTCCTTAATTTCCTAGAGGTCGGGATCATTGAGCATCGAATCAGACACTGCCTGCATTTCCCCCGGCTTCTTCGTCTAATTTGTGTTGGACCTCCGCGCTTGTCTGCCAATCTGCTCCTCTTAGTTTCCCTTTTCCTCAAACAGCCCGTACTAGTAGCTACCTGGGACCCCCTCATCAGTCTGTTTCTGGATCTGCCTTTTCCCACAGACCAGCTTCACTGCCGTGCGTCCCACGTTGTCTGCGCCAGACTGATGCTTTGTTTGGTTCTGTAGACTACTAGTAATCCTCCCGGCACACAGCTCTCCTTCGGTTGTGATACCAACCCACAAGAGTTGAACCATTTCACGCGCCCGCATTGCCGTCGTAACGTCTCATTAGGACCTTTCTTGACTTGAGGTGCCTATCAGTTGTGAACCCTCGTCCAAGGTCGCGACTTGTCAGTTCCTTATCACCACCGACACGGCACTGTCCTCTCACGACATTTACGGCCTCGCATTCGTTCTCCATTCTCTTCTCGGTCATTCACAACACTGAGCATTCTCAATTATTGCATTTTGTAATCCAACTTCAGTCGCCGTTCGCTAATACCACCTACCTCTACCAACATCGTGCAGAGGCACTGTGAGGCCCACAAACACGCTGCGTATCTGCCGTACCTGCACCTGCATCTGCACCTGCCTCTTTTCTTTGCCATCGCATCTTCAAAACCAACCACCGAAAAGTCTTGTCACGGCTACCACAACCTGCCACGAAGCTGGGTCGTCATTGCCACTGCCAAACCCTCCGACACGAGATTACTTCTGTGCTTTGTACACCGTTGCAGGGGTTTCAGAACTTGACTCGAGTTGTCAAATCTCTCAACACGCACGCACGCGAAACGGACCTACTGGAGAAGAGCAACTCCTTATGTACAGCATCTCTCCATCGAGCAACACATAACAGGACCGAAGATCTCGAAGAAGCCTGCTGTTGGTTCACGCCGATTCTTGACGCGTGCTTCACTTTTCCTCGTCTACCGATTTTCCCACCACAATTCGCGTTTGTTTTGGCGGAATCATGAGATTGTCCCTCCGGTAACGCGATCTCGGCTTTCCACTCCCCAAGCAATCTGCGCACAGGGCCCTGTAGCTCTTCGACGACTCCAGACCCTCTCGTACGGCGCGGCTGCTGTGACTCCAGTCGACAGGACCTTCCCGCTGGGGGGCAGGACTGGATAACGCGAAAGTCAGGAATATAGGAGCGCTTCCCTTGCGACAAGCAGCAGTCACCATGTCAGAAACCTGCATTTCGCTCGCGGGCTCAACGACCTGCCCGGCTTTCTCATCCGCGTCGATTTCTACCGACTCCACTCTTGTGGGCTTTTTGTGCGTGTTTCACTCACCTGCTCACCTCAAATTGCTTGCGGCTGACCTCTATTATAGTTCATTCTTAAAGTACGTATCAGATCGTGCGTCTTTCGATACGCAACTCGAATCATATGTGCAGACGACATGGGTTCAGGACAAGTGAGTCTTTACAACGGATCCTCTGCTGTGTAACCTCTTAGCTGAACTTCGAACCAAGGTACCAGAACCAATTCGGTTGCCAAAATATCGACCTGACAAACACCACCAATCTTTATGCACGTTTCACAACCTCTGTAATATGTAACGCAATCGTACAAAACTCCCTCAGTGTTTGCGGGCTTAACAGCACACAGTCTATGCCCTTATGTGCAACCAGCTGCGTAAGATTTGTGCCCCGGCCGTCCCTTATATGATCAAGTACTAACCACCCTCCAGACGGACTATGCTGAGAGCGAGGCCTTCTATGTGTCTGACAGCCAGCTATGCTCAAATCCGAGCTCACAGTCTACCGCTGAAATCAGAGCTGACTTCACAGACTGCGCACTGCCCGCTGGAGCGCTCTCACCTGCACAATGTATCGATGCTATCGACAATGAGCCAGACAATTGTGGCTTCGGCAACAGCACAGTCGGTCTCTGCTATTACTGTTCAGCTGGCGGAATTAACTCGACCGACACCTGCTGTTATAATTCCGACGCGGACTCACGATGTGCTGGTGTTGTACTGCCCTCCATAACGTCCACGATCACACTCCCGACCTCGACATCCACAGCAACAAGCAGTCCGTCCTCTAGCTCCAACTCTGGGGGAAGTGGACTTTCGGGGGGCGCTATTGCAGGGATTGTGATCGGATCTCTTGCCGGAGCTGCCTTAGTGATAGGTCTCATAGTCCTATGCTGTCTGTTCATCAGACGGCGTAAGAGGGGAAGTCAACAAGGCAGTATCTTTAACCAACCACAACCCGCTCGCAGAGGACCGTTGATGGCTCAAAATGGGTCCAGTTATAACACCCATCAACAAACCCCACAGGGGTATGAAGTCTTACCCGGTGGTAGGATAGCCAGAATGTCGGCTCTGGAAGGCCATTCAGGAGATGCACCCTCTCGTCATTCAGGAGTGGCTGCTATCGGTACTGCCAGAAGCAGACGCGGGGACAACCACTCATCGTCCGACGAGTTCGGTGACAGCCCTGAATCCGAGCCACGGGCAGGAGTTCTGCGACCACCACCAACAATGAGGAGGACCGCCTCCTTATCCAGCGGCTCAGTCCTTCTTGGCGACGATGCTGCTAGCAATGGGTTATCGTCACCACATGGGCAAGGTAGCTCACAGTCCGAACAACTGCCCTTTTTCAAGGACTACTATTCGCGGGACGAGATACATCCTGGCGACCGTGTCGCGACACTTTGGGCATACCAACCCCGCGCTGCCGATGAGTTCGGTCTCGAAAGGGGTGATATGCTTAAGGTGGTCGGAATTTGGGACGATGGTTGGGCGACCGGGGTGCTGTTGGACGAGCATGCCGATGAGTGGGAGGCTAGGCACCAACAACAGCGGGACAGCGGTGTTTCGAATGGCTCTGGCCGTGCTCGCGAACAGTCACCACCTGTCAGTGGAGAGATCAAGGCCTTTCCCCTAGTGTGCGTCTGTCTTCCACAACACTGGAGAAAGACTATCGAGGGTGACGGATCAACCGATTCGGCATCAGGTGTCGCTCAGCACCGTTAATTGTCAGGGGCCCCAAGCCTCGTACGACCTATGACGATTTTCATTATTTTCGACGAAGTTACTTTCCTTTAGGCATCTCAGGCGTTTGGCAGGTCCGTTCCAGGATAAAGCTGACCTGGTCTTTCACGAATACCCCGATGTACGACGTCACCGAGCCCTTCATGGACTTGTACATATATTTCACGTTCGGTGACGCAATTGGAGTTATGGCTCCTTGCACAAGAGGAGTATTGTTTCTCTGCCCTTCAATCCGACACACTTTAATAGTCCGAGCTGTCAGCGGACGAGCACACCCATCCCAATAAGGGGTTCTTTTTGTCATCACACACTGTCCACATAACGGCAGATCAAAGATGGCAGTGATCAAGGCAGGAACAATCATCTTTGAGATGGATTTCCCTTTGCCGTCCCCCACGGTTTCATTTCTCATTCTTGTACGTTCAATATACCCAGGTTCGCGAAGGCTGGTTTGGGCGACGGTTGCCAGAAAGCCGCTAGCGGCGAATAATTTCCAGTTGGGCTCTCCGTCGGGGGGGGGGGCGGAAGGCGTGTAGGTTGGCCTCTAGATAGACATATGTTATTTTGAAGGGAACGGGAAGAAGATGGTGGAGCATGAATATAATCGTCATTATGCCACAAATGGCATTACGCTTCACAATTTGTCGAGGCATCTTTCGAATCGCAAGACTTGCCCTGGTCGATTCTAGTTGATTGTCTACATTCTTGTGCTAGGTAGCTCGAGATGTCTTCGAGTACGTTGCGCCGTGCACCGTTTGGAGACGGTTTGTTCCTACTCGAATGCGTCCAGCCTTAACACCTAGCTCATCCACTTGCACCGTATTTGCAAGAGTGATTTTTCCGGCTGCTATCGAATTTTCGACAAATTCAAATGTGACTTTGTTTCAATGCGTGAAGTCGAAGTTACAGTATCATGGAGTATGTTTGGTAGGCACGTCGCAGGCGGTAAAAGTACAAGGAGGGTAGGTGGCGGCAGGCATCAAGTCTGGAAGGTGATTCCCCGATTAGTGACGCAGCTGCAACACGCATGTGAACAATCGCAACACTTCGATATCTTCTGTTCTGCACTCAAACTTGAGATGCACTCAAGCTTTCCATAATCGACTTTTTCGACACTGCATAGTACTGGGAACGTAACAACAACATGATAGCACCTTCCATCGCGCCCAGTCTCGCTCCGCGGTAGCTCCTCTGAAGAAACGCCCAGGGACTCTTCCTTGCTTCACCGACGATGGGCAACAGCGTTTCTGTCACGGCACCCTCCGCCGGCGCGGCGGGAATCGATGTTCCTGAGCTGTCGGACCTGGTTTACGAAAGGGCTCTAGGGTCAGCACGTTTCATGAAGACGATCCGCGCCCGACACCACGATGGCATAGTCCTAGTCAAGGTCTTTGTGAAGTCAGACCCTACTCTGTCGCTTGACGAGCGCAAGCAGCAGATAATACGTAAGTCTTCATGACGGTATTGTCTCTTCCCAAACAATATATCTGAATTATGATTTTACAGGCGAAAGAAAGGCTCTTGCCGACATCCCCAACGCCCTTGGATATCAACGTGTCGTCGAGACCGAGACGAACGGTTACCTTGTCCGACAATACCTTTACAACTCCCTCTATGATCGCTTGAGCACGCGGCCCTTCCTCGAAGACATAGAACGAAAATGGATCTCATTCCAACTGCTCTGCGCCTTGCGCGACTGTCACGCGAAGGATATTTACCATGGTGATATCAAGGCAGAGAATACCCTCGTGACCTCGTGGAACTGGCTCTATATCTCCGACTTCTCGTCATCATTCAAGCCGGTTACCTTACCGGACAACAATCCTGCAGATTTCTCCTACTTCTTCGACACTTCCAGCCGAAGAACATGCTACATCGCCCCTGAGAGGTTCCTTGCGCCAGGCGAGAGGAGTACGGATGCGAAGCTCACTTGGGCCATGGACATCTTCAGTGCAGGCTGCGTAATCGCGGAGCTCTTCCTCGAGACACCTATCTTCAGTCTCAGCCAACTGTACAAATATCGAAAAGGGGAATACGACCCTAACATTTCACATATGAGCCGCATCCCCGACAAGGATATCCGCGAGCTTGTGGCGTCTATGATTCAACTTGACCCGCAGAAGAGATACTCCGCTGAACAGTATCTGGAATTCTGGAGAGGGAAGGCCTTCCCCGATTATTTTTACACATTTCTTCATCAATATATGGAAGTGATCACAGATCCTTTCTCTGGCCAGTATCCTAGTTTAGGGGCAACGAGAAATCCATGCGAGGCCGATGATCGCATCGACCGTGTTTTCTACGACTTTGATAAGATCTCATACTTTTTGGGGTACCACAACTCCTCCCAAAGCGCTGACACAAAGCAGCTATCGCCCCGGCTCGGCTTGGGCCACTTCCCTGTCCGCTTGAGCATTCCAAATAACGAGCACGCCGTATCCCGTGACACCGAACCGGCCGCAGACGACGGAACTTTGATATTTTTGACCTTGGTTGTCTCGTCTCTGCGGAATACAGCACGAGCATTGTCTAGAGTCCGAGCTTGTGATGTGCTTCTAGCATTTGCAGAGCGTTTGACGGATGAGGCGAAGTTGGATCGGATATTGCCGTACCTGATGACGCTTCTCAATGATAGAGCGCACATCGTTGTTATTACAGCGATCAGGACAATTACTCAACTGCTAGCTTTGGTCGAAGCAGTCAACCCGGTCAACGCACACGTTTTTTTGGAATATATCCTCCCGAGAATGGCGGTGGCCCTTATTGGTACTACCAACCAACCCACGCCATTGGTCAGGGCAACGTACGCTTCTTGTATCGGGAGTCTGGCGACAACGGCGAAGAAGTTTCTACAGATGTCGACCACTCTCAAAGCCGCCGGGACCATCGCAGCCGCAGACCCTGATATTGAATCTGGTAGCCAACCAGATGCTACGTTTGACGGGATGTTCGATGAAGCACAGCAGGAGCTCGTTTTTATGTTTGAGAACCATACAAAGAGTCTGATCGAAGATGCTGATCCCTATGTTCGCCGAGCCTTCCTCAGCTCGGTGCCGGAACTGTGTATGTTCTTTGGGACAGCTGAGTCTAACGATATCATTCTCACACATCTCAACACCTACCTCAATGATCGGGACTGGATGCTGAAGTGTGCATTCTTCGAAACCATTGTCGGCATAGCTGCCTTCATGGGCAGCGTCAGCCTCGAAGAGTTCATTTTGCCTCTGATGATACAGGCACTCACGGACACAGAGGAGCACGTCGTCCAAGGGGCCTTATACTCACTAGCTCAATTGGCCATGCTTGGCCTTCTATCAAAATCACGATTATGGGAGCTTGTGGATGTGGTGGCAAGATTTTCGACGCACCCGAACATCTGGGTCCGAGAGTCTGCTGCCCATTTTCTGACGGCTGTGGCCAGATACCTCTCACCAGCGGACGTCAAATGTATATTTCTGCCTATGATATCTCCATTCCTGAAGACGGTTATCATGCCTACAAACTTCACCGAATTGGTCCTGCTTGACACCCTCAAGAAACCGTTGTCACGGTCAGTGTTTGACCAGGCGCTGGTATGGGCGGTGCAATCCGACAAAGGATTGTTTTGGAAGTCCATGCGCAATATCCGCAGACTGTCATTTGGCAGCTCGGCAGCTGCGGCGTCTAACAGGGTTGCGAAGGAGTTGAAAAGTCAAAGCCTCAGCAAGGTCTCCAAGAATGATGAGGATGAGCAGTGGCTGGGGAGGCTCCGGACTCTCGGACTCTCCCCAAACGATGAGTTCAAACTGCTGGCACTGCGCGAATTCATATGGCGACTCAGCCAAATCAAAGCGCGAGATTCGACTGCAAACAACCCTTACGTGGAGCTGAATCAAATAATTAATCTTCGAACGCTCGGGGCTACGGTACAGACGGTGCTGTTCGATGAGGAAACGCCAAAGAAGTCAGCGGGAGCGATTGATCTCGACTCAAATACGCCTCGGACCATCACTGATGCCTTGATGGATGCGTCTATGAGCATTGATGACCCTGTGGGCAAGCGGAAACGAGCTGCCATGAACAGTCATAGGAGCCGACTGAGCCGGGAAATACACAATGCACCAGCTGCTGATGAACGCCAACCTCTTGGAGGACAAGGGTCGCCACATAGTAATCTGCTACGGGACGGCGACTTGGTGAGCCCGACCGGTACTGCTACCTCCGACAGCACAAGTCCCGCGAATAAGGAACTGCGCCGTGCGTCAAGCGCAATCAATCTGCTGAACCGGAAGGAAAGCAACGGTAATAAGGCGTTGGCTGAAATTGGGACCACCGACGCAAATGCTACTGGTCGCCTGGAAGGCCTCTTCTCGCCCACGACGCCATCCAGACTGTCCGTAGATGCTGACACTAGAGCCCGTTCTCTGAGTCACTTAGAGTTCAACCACAACTACCCAGGAAACGACCCCCACATTCTGAAGATGTTGGACTCGATGTTTGCTGACAACTATCCGCACGACGTTGCTGAGTTTGGGCCCCTGGTCTCACCAATCACGCGCCGAAAGGTCGGCAAGAGCCCTAATAGTCAAGCGATCGAGGGCTGGAAACCGACGGGCAAATTGGTAGCAACATTTTCAGAGCATAGCGGCGCCGTTAATCGCATTGCGGTATCTCCAGACCATGTCTTTTTCGTCACGGGTGGAGATGATGGTGCCGTAAAGGTCTGGGACACTGCAAGGCTAGAGCGCAACATTGCACACAGGTCGCGACAGACCCATAGGCATGCGCCAGGAGCAAAGGTCATGGCGTTGTGTTTTATAGAGAACACGCATTGCTTCATCAGCTGTGCGAGTGACGGAAGCGTTCACGTTGTCAAAGTCGAGACCACGATGGCCAGTGGCGTCGCGCGCTATGGTAAGCTGCGGCTGCTGAGAGAGTATCAGCTGCCGGAAGAAGATGGAGAATTTGCTGTCTGGTGCGATCACTTCAAGCAAGAGACAAACTCCATGATGATCATCGCAACGAATCGGTCACGAATCATGGGAATCGACCTCAGAACTATGACGCTAATGTATGTCCTTGAGAACCCCGTCCACCATGGCACTCCCACTTGTTTTTGCATCGACAGGAAGAGGAACTGGCTGTGTCTCGGAACTTCGCATGGTGTGCTTGATCTCTGGGATCTCCGCTTCAAGATGCGCCTCAAGGGCTGGGGCGTCCCTGGCAAGTCTTCTATTTACAGACTCTGTATACACCCCATCAAGGGTCGTGGGAAGTGGATTTGCGTCTCTGGCGGCACTGGTCATGGAGAAGTCACTGTTTGGGACCTCGAGAAGACACTTTGCCGGGAGATTTACCGTGTTGGTGGCAATAAGGAGGGTCTAAAAGGCTACGATCCGTGGGAGGTGGATGAGGATAGGCCCGAGGGAATGCTGGGCCGCTTTGCTACAAATATCGAGCCTAGTTCCACCGGCAATGCCGACCGGGGCGTCAGGGCCATGGTTGTTGGGAACGGTTCTCTTGAAGGGAGCGAGCAGCGCGATGTAAGGCATGCATTCATCCTCACCGGCGGCTCAGACAAGAAGTTGCGCTTCTGGGACCTTACCAGGGTCGAGAATTCGACGATTTTCAGCGGCCTCATGCCGGACGAGGACAATCCGACATACTCGGCCAGCCATCCCACCACGGCGACGACGCTCAACACGGAGAGGCGCCCGCGGAGTCAGGCTTCGAGCAGCTCTCCTAATAGAGGTACGGAGGGCGGTCGTCAGGGACATCGCCGCGCGAATGGTGCCAACAAGCCTGCGCGGTCCACGGTGATTTCCACGCAGCAGCAGCAATTGCTGAAGTCGCATTTAGATTCGATCTTGGATGTTGCGTTACTGGAGAGCCCGTATACCATGACGGTGTCTGTAGATCGATCGGGCGTTGTTTTTGTGTTTCAGTAGAGCATGGCGTACGGTATCATGAGGAGGGACAGCTTTTGAGGCGTCATACTAGTCGATAGATACCATTGCTTCGAATTGAGCATATTGAATGTAGATTTTCAGTATCTACAGGGATGAATAGAGTGCTTTCCACACATACTTAGGTACCTACGTAGTCAAATTTCAACTGAATACCTGAGCTTAGTTGTTTGTCTTATAGAAACCGAAACCGAAATACATGGAGCACAAAATAGTACGAGTACGGGTGTAGTGTAAACAGCTCGTTGAACCTCCACCGGGGGGAAGGGCGTTCACCCCTAACCCTGATATCGCAACCCAAAAAAGTTGGGTACTGAGAGCTGCGCGCGACCGCGACGTCAAGCTGAGCGCAGCATTCAAGACAAACACTTCAACCAATCTTTGCAGACTTGTGAATTTAACTTGACATCTGGAACTCCAAACATTCGCGGTGACGACTCGAAGCATTAAAGAAAAAGAGGTAACAAAGCGCCGCCAACATGGTGCGCCTAACGGCGGATCTCATTCAGAATTCCCTCTCGTACCTCAACCCGCTCAAGGAGAGAGAGCTTGACCTTCGAGGTGCGTTTGGAAAGAACAGATACTACACTTTTGATCGTGAGAAGAGCCAGAGTTGATATCGAGACTGTCGTTTCCCGGCAAATAGGACACAGAATACCAACCATTGAGAACCTTGGTGTCGCGGGCGTATGTTCATCCACACACAGTCCAGAACCTCAACACTCCCAATTCACGCGCCGTGATTGACAAGGTTGCACACAGCCTCAAGACTCGATAGATTTCACCGACAATGATATCCAAATTCTCGGAAACTTCCCGCTTTCGCCGCGGATACGCACCCTCCTGCTCGCCCGCAACCGCGTTGCCTCTATCCAGCCCAACCTACCGAACTCGATCCCTGGCCTGACAAATTTGGTGCTCGCGTCCAATAACTTGACCGAGCTGTCGGACTTGGATGTGCTGGGGAAGTTCCCGCGCTTGACACAACTGGTGTTGATGGACAACCCTGTTACGAAGAAAGAGGTGCGTTTGTTCTCGGCATGGGGAGGACTTTGGGATTGGGGACAGAGTTGATACAGAGCATTCAAGGGTCAAGGGGGATGCTAACGTATGGCTACAGCATTACCGGTACTGGGTAATATGGCGATGCCCGACGGTGCGGTTCCTAGATTACCAGAAGGTCAGGCAGGCGGAGCGCGAGAAGGCGAATGCCGTGTTCGGCACGGCTGAGGAGCCCACGGAGCTGGCTACAAAGGTCTGGATGCTGCCTGCCTACCTATCTTCCCACCGGGCGCGCATATGCTGACAATATTCACACAGATCATGGGCATCAAGTCCTCCACATTCAATGTCGCCACGTCTAACGGCACGGCGACCTCCGGATCGAGGATGAAGCGTCTGAAGCTCACAGACAAGGAGAAGTCGAGGTTGCAGGAGAGGATCAAGAAGGCGACCAGTCTGCAGGAGATCATAGAGCTAGAGAAGGCACTGGAAGAAGGACGACTGCCTCCTGGCATTTTAGGGGATGATGAGATGGAAGACTAAGAAGGCACTGTGGAACACAGAACGCGCTCGCAAGAAGGGCTAGAAAAATTCGCGGCTCATGTTGGGAAAGCCTGAGGACATGCAATGAAGCTGCATAATGCATCAAATACCAAACAAATTGCTCCCCAATCCCGGTAGCACGCCCTCGTAGAGTCCCAGATTGCAGGTGCGATCCAACTAGCCTGTCATCTGCACATCGCCGTCATCCGCGTTTGCGCCCCCAGCTTCTGGCTTCTTTACAACACTGCTTACACCGAAACCATTGGATAGGGTCTTTTGCTTCTTGCCGTTGGTCTGGGCGGGCTCATCCGGCTCTTCACCAGTGGTAGTAGTAGTGGCCTTACCAGTCAGCTTGGCGCGGGTTTCAGCGGCTTTTTGCTTGACTTCCTTGTACGGAATGGTCTTCGGTATGGTGTCATCTAGGAACTCAAGATTCTCCTTGTGGGTGACGGCGGAGGCTGAGCAAGACTTATTAGTATGAGTGCAGAGCATGAAGGAGACAGCATGACTTCTTACAGAGGTCCTTATATTGGACGTTTCTTCGAGGCTTCTTGTCGAGTTTGGCGAAGTTATGGCCTTGCTCTGCTAAATACTGAATGAACAACTCCTGCGCGCATAAATCAGCTTTTGCGTGACAGGGTCAAGTATTTGAGCGTTCGACTCACCGTAGCCAAGGTTATAGCGAACGCAGCATTGTTTGAGCAAATGTTGATGTCAGGATCGACGGCAATAATCTTCTTGACTCTCGACACTATACGGTCTGATCAGTGTGCGTTCGTCTGGTGCCGGTGTGGAGGGGGCCTTGAATTTATACTTACATGGCAGTTGGACTGTGCCTGTAACTTCCTTTCGAGGCCGTATTGGTGTTGTGTTGTATGGCATCTTGATGTTCTGGCTCGAATCTCTCGAGGTAGAGCGTCCTGTCTGGTGGACAAGTAGGAAGGTGAGAAGTCCGGTCCTTTATTGAGTCGCGGTCAAGTCGACGACAACGCGACACGGCCGCCAGGGAAGTCCCAGTAGTAAGGCAGGGCCAGGGTCTAACGTAGAACAAGGAGATGGAATTATGCAGCTGCCCGGAGGCGATGAGATGGGTTGAGGCTGAAGACTTTCGAGGGCTTCCCTATGATAATGCAACCAATGCAGAAATTATCAAAAGAATAGTTGAGAAGTTGTTATTATGTACGCACCTGAGAACTGAGTTCGCGAGGTGGTCGACTGAAAGCATTTGCAACACACAAGAATAGAAGGGCCGTCCCGCTGCACGTCTTCCGTCTAGAACCTTATTAGCTAGCCAGCCCCCTTTGACATCAGACATCCCAGTAGTAGCTGCAGTCGCATCACTGAACGACCCGCCATCTCTTCCTTTTACCACCACTCTAATCATAGTCGACAGCCGGCGTCGACCATATGTCTTAAATACCGACCACATGTCTTCAAGGCCTTCTGTGACCTCTCGCCTCTCCTTCGCCCTCAGTACTGCCAGCAATGCCGAACGCGGCGAGCCAATAGACGAGCCAGGCGTCGCCGCAGACCAGCAGATCGAGGAGGAGATCGCTGAGATCAAGCGCTATGAGGTATGCGCCCCAGCGCTTTTGTCGGTTTGAAACTCCCCACTGATATTGCGAGCAGGACTTCACGACTATAGGTACGACGTGCTAGCCGACCACCCCAGTGTCCCTCGCAAAAAGACTCACACTCGATAACAGACTGGGTGCAAGATGCAGCCCGCGAGCGGTTGCGGCGCAAGGCCCGCAGGAGGCAGACCGCTGGCCTTTACGATACTGGCCGGGTCGATTGGAGATACAAAGTGAAGACTGCATACGAAGATGCCCAGGGATGGATCGTGGTCACTATAATCGGTGTTGTGATTGGTCTGAATGCCGCCTTCCTAAATATCATCACCGAGTGGCTGTCCGACATCAAGATGGGCTATTGCACGACCGCATTCTACCTCAATGAAAAGTTCTGCTGCTGGGGCGAAGACAATGGTGAGGCTCTGTTCACAGACGAACGTGAACTACTTGGCTGACCGCACGAAACAGGCTGTCCTAATTGGCACCACTGGACTGGCTTTAACCCCGCCAACTATGTGATTTATATCATCTTTGCAACCTTCTTCGCCCTTGTCTCGGCCACATTAGTCAAGAGTTATGCGCCCTACGCAGCCGGGTCTGGCATTTCTGAAATCAAATGCATCATTGCCGGGTTCAAGATGAAGGGTTTCTTGGGCTTCTGGACTCTGGTCATCAAATCCGTCTGCCTACCCTTGGCCATCGCGTCTGGCCTCTCGGTTGGAAAAGAAGGACCCAGTGTTCACTACGCTGTCTGCACTGGAAATGTCATATCGAAACTCTTCGCCAAATACAAGCGCAGCGCATCCAAGACCCGTGAAATATTGAGCGCATGCGCTGCTGCAGGCGTCGCTGTTGCTTTTGGAAGTCCGATTGGAGGTGTGCTCTTCTCCCTGGAGGAAATGAGCAGCTACTTTCCCCTAAAGACCATGTGGCGAAGCTACTTTTGTGCTCTTGTCGCGACGGTAGTCTTGGCTGCTATGAACCCTTTCAGGACTGGACAACTTGTCATGTTTCAGGTCAAGTATGACCGCTCGTGGCACTTTTTCGAAGTTCCCTTTTATATGCTCATCGGAGCTTTTGGTGGTTTGTACGGCGCTTTTGTCATCAAGTGGAACCTGCGCTATCAAGCCTTCCGTAAGAAATACTTGGCTCAATTCCCGGTCCTCGAAGCCACCCTCCTGGCCACGGCGACGGCCATCGTCTGTTACTGGAACGCTTTCCTCAGCATCGATATGACGGAGAGCATGGAAATCCTCTTTCTCGAATGTGAAGGCACTGAGGATTATCATGGACTGTGCGACGCTCCAAACCGACTTCACAACATCGTGTCCCTGATATTGGCTACGCTCATCCGCATTTTCTTCGTTATCATCTCATACGGTTGCAAGGTGCCTGCCGGCATTTTCGTCCCATCGATGGCTATCGGCGCATCTTTTGGTCGTGCTGTCGGCATTATCGTTCAGGCCATTCATGATGCCTTTCCCGACAGTGGCTTCTTTTCAACCTGCCAGCCAGATGTTCCATGCATCACACCTGGCACCTACGCTTTCTTAGGTGCGGCCGCAGCGCTAAGTGGCATCATGCATATCACCATCTCTGTGGTTGTCATTATGTTCGAGCTTACAGGGGCGCTGATCTATATTTTACCAACGATGCTCGTTGTGGGTATCACTAAGTGGGTTAGTGACCTTTTCGGACGTGGAGGGATTGCGGACCGTATGATCTGGTTCAGCGGCTTTCCCTTCCTCGATAACAAAGAGGAGTCCAATCTGGGCGTGCCTGTGTCGCAGGCCATGATCTCGAGCGTAGTGTCTATCCCAGCCAGCGGTCTAACTCTAAGCGAATTGGAGGCCCTGCTAGCCGACGACAGGTATCAGGGATTTCCCATCATCGAGCCGGACAAGACGCTGGTGGGTTATATCGGTCGTACAGAGCTGCGCTATATGATCAATCGGCTGAAGAAGGACCGATCGTCACTACCAAGCGAGGCAAGGTGCAACTTTTCGAACGCTCGACAAAATAGCAGCATATCAGCACCTACGACTCCCTCTGTTACCGTTCACTCGAATCCCATGTCGTCCTCGATAGATTTCAGCCGACTTGTTGATACCACTCCAGTGACCGTCCACCCTCGCCTGCCTCTAGATACCGTCATGGAGCTATTCCGCAAAATTGGGCCACGCGTCGTGTTGATTGAGTACCACGGGAAGCTTCAAGGTCTTGTCACTGTCAAGGACTGCCTGAAATTCCAGATTAAAGAGGAAGCTGCAGAAAACCCTCGAGACGACCAGCATGTCGCCCGGGTGCAGGAGCAGCTTTGGGGTATTTTCAAGCAGGTCGCAGGGTGGGTGTCGCACAAAATTTCGAGCGCATCTCGAGGGAGGATACATCTCAGTGGTGCATCGTATAGCCCACTCACCAGTGCCCAGATACTTGACGGTACTGAGCTGGTGGAGGACGATGGTGTTGAGCTAGAGAATAGATAAATAGTGACACAAAAATCCAAGTCTCCGTTGGAACATATTGCATCGAATACCGCACGATATACCGACTTGTGTCTGACGGCTATCTTCGCTCATTGTTCACCCCGTCCCTTTCTGCCGCTTGCCACAGTGAACTCTTGCCCCGCGCCTCCCAATTCCGCCGGACAGCGATCCGCTCAACGAATAGTCAACAGGTCGGCTTATGGGTCAACGTAGTCGCCCGGAATGTCACGGGCTCCGTCGAGATATTTGGTCTTCAAAACCTTATAGTCGAAGTTATGCAAGATTCTCAGGTTGATGTTGCGATTGTTCAGCACGCCCTGGCGCCATTTCTTTTCGCGGTCGCTCAAGGCTGCAACTTCTCCATCTGTAAAGTTGGTGTTACTTTGGATTAGAAACAAGGGACTAGGCACTATTTTTGTCGCTCAAACAGCGTTCTAGGAACGGCTTACCTGATAGCGGGTTTGTCTCATTGAACAAGGGTACGCCGCAGCGCTTACAAAAGGCCTTGCGCTCTGTCTTGACGTTGAAGATGCGATAGGAAATGTTCTCGCGACCCAGGACCACACTTTGATCCTTGTGCGGATAGCACCACACTTGTGCGCCCTGATATCAAGCGTTAATTCCAAGGCCCTACACGAGTTTCGGCAGCATGAAGCAATACAGGGTGCGAGACTTACTCGTACGCAGACGCTGCAGTTGCATTCAACGATACGCTCCTCTCCGTCAGACAGCGTGTCCCATGTCTCGAGCGGCTTCAGTCTGACAACGAGCCTTACGGCTCCGCAATGGCAGCTGCCGTAGTCTTCAAAAGATGAATGAGTATGTGCGAAGTCATATTCGACCCTATGTTTGGGTACATACAGAGCTTCCCGTTCTCAACCTCCATGCTAGGCTCGGGCCCATCATAGATTGGAGGTTCGTATGGCGGTGGGAGCGCCTTGCCGTCGAAACTTTATGATGATGTATCTTAGTACTTAGACATCCAAACCGTGCTATAAATGGAGGTGCGATCCAACCCACTCACATCTTGGATTTCAGCGACCAGATATCCAAACCTTGGATAGCGCGAGCCTGTGGTCATTACATCAGGATAATCTCTCCCAAGCCCTGAAAGAAACAGGTACTTGCATTAATGTATATAGACGGAGTCACTTGCGGACAGTCACCCAACACAGCCGTTCCGCAATCTGGACAGAACTAGGAAGGCGTCCACAATGTCAACAATTTCAATTGTACTCGAACAGCACCAGCACCAGAGCCTAGCAACTTGCTCTTCGAGAGTTGAAGAGGACCTACTTACGCAGTGGGTGAAGTATTGGTTGCCGAAAGTGTAGGTCTTCAGCTCATCCATGGAGCCTGTGACAAACTGGAAGTTGCCTTCGCCTGGTTTCACAAAGGCGTAACCCTTCCTCCGACAGATACTGCAATTGCATTCATCGTATTCTTTGATCTCAGGCAATTTGACCTCTGCCACAGATTCCGTCAGCTGATACTCAGGCGACCGGTATTGATGAAAGACCTACCGTAAACAAACTTGCCGCAGTGACAGTTGCCTCGATATGTTTTCAAGTCTTCTGTCATTTTTGCAGTCCGGTCAGTCTCTGCCAAGAGGGACGAGTAAGATGAAGAAGAGCACGGTCGAACAGGCGAGATGCTCAATTGGTTGCAAGAGGACACTAATTGAGATAGACAAATGTGAAAGGTGATTGGCGACGTAAGGGAATTGATCGACCCTTATTATACGCCCTGACGAGACATGTTTCCCGAAGGGCGTTGTTTGCTAGGCACCCCGGAAAACACCCTGGATGTCCAAGTACGAAAAAAATGTTATCAGCTTGTGCGGGGTGTATAACGGAAAGCACTTGTCAGCTACCGGACAGACCGCACTCAACTCCGCGAGGCAAACGCGGATTAGATGAGTGAGACAAAGACACTTGAAGGGCGCCCTATCAGGTGATTGCCACTACCCTCCAGAGCATCGACGTTCCCTCATCGGTAGTGTAGTGCAAGCGTGAGATACAAGGAGCTTAAATATGCGCATCAGGCAAAACATACTACTAAGGCGAACCAGCACCGGGGGATTCTACACATTGAGAGCGCTCGGGACAACACAAAATACAGTTACGGACAGTCCAAGAATATCCAGGCCCAGCTCTGGATTCTGCGAATATCTTGATCCAGAGATTGAAGTAATTTTTACAACAGAGCCAGTGCGTTTTCTGTGTGTCGAATAGCTGCGTTGATAAACCTCGGCGTGTGAGGCATTGTGCACAACGCTCACTTAGCATCCAGAGCAAAGCCATCGATATTGTCGGGAATTACATCAGATTTCGATGGCAGAACCTGTGATAAGAGAACAACAGAGAATGTCAATTGGTAAGATTCAGACTTCGATCATGTTTTCTATCCCAGTTACATCATGTGATTGTCGAACATTTTTGTGAGCTGTTGTCCGAGGTCTCATAGTCGCCTTTCAGGTTCGAGGATTGCCTGTTGTAGGACGCTGGCAAGTGCGGGAGCGCCGGCGGCCCGGTCCCGAGCGGTGGGCCTCTGGCGGAGATTTCACGGCAACGGCTGTCGTTAAACCTCCGGAGACCTTGGTAATCCGTAGATGATGAAACAAAATCGCAGATGCGCTGGGACCTGAAAGCCATTGCAATTACCGACACTTCAGCCGGTCGACCAATGCACCGACTAGCCTCGCCAAAATTGCAAGAGAGTGGCACTGAGAACGGGGACCTGACCTACACTCAAACATATGACCAGCTGACCAGCTGATATGTGCCTCGGCCGGGGATTCAGGTAGGGAAGGAGGTCAAAATACATACGAGTAGTAGTTCCTCTGTGCGTCGAGTCCCCGCAATGATGTGCATGAGGAACTGTCCCCTCCCCGATAGGCCCGACAGTCACAGCGCAGGGGCTCCTGCAGCACTCGAACCAGGCGTGTATGGCCGTGTAGCATCGCGTACGAGAGCCAAGACGAGCGGCGTTGGTTTGCGCCACACATTCTGGCAACAGCTACACTGCCGTCCACAGCTTTGTGGCCTGAATCTGTGTATGGCGAAAAGCCAATCAGTTGGGGCCTTGCGCCTCACAGATCGGTCATCCGTTTCGGGCCGAGTCCCACGAAGTCGGAACCTCTCTGGCAAGATTTGTTCCAGAAAGTTGCCGCATCGAGCAGAAAGAGGGGTTGTAGGTCAACACACTGGGGTAGATTTCACGGCGCATCGCCTCGACTGCCTTGTAGACAGTGCTGATAGTCTACTGACTGCGCCGTGAGCGGGGTGCGAATGCGAAGATGAGACAATGGAAAGAATCGGCGAGAAGGTGCCGTCTCCAAGCAGTACCATAGTAATGTAAAGCTGTGGACACACACACTGCGCAGTCTCGGGGCTGATGGCGAGGGCCCCGTTTCACAGGCTGCATCGTGGGAGGAGGGTATACCTAAATCGGCAGCTGGTGTGGCAGGCTGGCAGGCTGGGTGGCCAGCTACAGCACGAAATGCCCCAGGCTGTCTGACCCTGTAGTAACATATAGCCTGACCAGTTACAGCTGAAGCCCGCTCGAAGTCGTGGGACTAAACGTGTTTGTGCAGCTGGTTCTCCGAACGCCGGGATGTATGTCGCTTACGCTCAGATGCCTCTTCCATGTGCAAAGAAAAGTTGGATCGCATTCGGCTCTTCGGATGTCGAAGAATGGAACTGCCAGCCACTCTAGCAGAGTACACGACCGTGGAAAAGTGGAAAATAGGACGCACGATGACGAGGATGAACGGATGATGGATTCGTTACCTCACATGGCACAAGTTGTATACCAGCACCTGCAGGTACAAGTACCTAGTGGACGTGAAACTGAAGATGTACCTAGATACCTCAACGGCTGGAGCGAGAGCAGGGGTGGCCCGCACTAAGCTAGGAGAGGGCTAAGGGACGGCGTGGGAAGGGCGTGGGGAGAGCGCCTGTGAGTGGCTATTCAATCTTCAATCCCACCTGGAGGTCGAGTTTAACATTGAGCGATGCACCTCATTACACATCAATATTCGCGATTCTTTGCACCTGACGGCATTTCTCCAATTGAAGCGGACACAGCGCAGGAACACAGACGGATGGATCATCCCTCTCCAAGGTCCCTGACCCTCGTCCCCCTTCACCCGAAGTACTGTGTACCGCACATGTTCTTGTACTTTGCGAGGGGCACTTAATAATACCGCACCGTCCTTTCCCTCACTGTACCTGCTCTGCCTACCCAATCCGGCCACGATGAGCTGGGGAACACATCCAACCCTGCCAAGCGACCACTGCACGGCAGCCACGGCTCGAGGGGATCAGGGGATACGGGGAACCGCCTTCCATGCCACCGCCGTCTCGTCAACCTCTCAGGTCACCCAAGTCACGGCAAGTCACGGCAGGTCACCGTGGTCACTACGTGGGTAGGGTAGGCTGGCAAGTACAGGAATAGCTTGGCAAGGCACTCACGATGGCGCCGGGCACTACTTTACCTATAGCTTAGTTATTCCTTCTTCCGGTGTTTCTGCCCGTTCTAAGGTCAAATCGGTTTACTCAGTCGGTACTCTGACGTGCTCCCAATTCTCGTCACTTTCTCGGCCTACGTTGTGTCACTCTCAGGTCCCGCATATATAACGCTGCCGCCACTTTCCACATCTTCGGTACTTCATCATCGTGAATCTCAAAAGACCCCATTTAGCCCAGCTCACATCACCTTACTGTACTAGGGCAGTATGGCCGTGTCTACAGACTCTGCTATTTTGCCAATTGGTGTGTCTGGCACCCCTGGGCTGAGCAAAATGTCCGCCCCCGTTCCCAATCCGGACATCATCGACATCCGCTCCGCGGCCGTCGAATTCAATCTCAAAGAGGACATCTACGCACACTTCAAACCCAAGCATGGCCCAAGGAAGATGCCAACCCTGCTTCTCTACAATGAACGAGGCCTGCAGCTCTTCGAAAAAGTAACAGCGGCCCACCACCCACCAAATTCATGGTTCGTGTCACTAACCGCTTGCCAGATCACGTACCTGGATGAGTACTACTTGACCAATGATGAGATCAAAGTTCTGGAGGACTCGGCGTCCAGCATTGCACAGAGGATTCCCGAGGGTGCCATGGTCATCGAGCTCGGGAGTGGGTAGGTGCTCGATCAGCCTGCCGCCATAGTTGGCACACTCCCTGACGCTGATTTCGCAGAAACCTGCGCAAGGTCAACCTTTTGCTCCGAGCTTTTGAAGACGCGGCCAAGGACGTCGACTACTACGCCTTGGATCTGGATCGAAAGGAGCTTGAGAGGACCCTGGCTCAGCTCCCTGATTACAAGCACGTCACGAGCCACGGCTTGTGGGGCACATACGACGATGGCCGAGAGTGGTTGAAGCAACCCTCAAGCTTAAGCCGCAAGAAATGCGTCCTCTCGCTTGGTTCCAGTATTGGTGAGCGTAGTAGGAAGTTGCCGAGGACCCACGTTCGCTTTTGCTGAGACCAATATAGGAAATTTCCACAGGGATGAGGCCTCGGACTTCCTGAGAGGATTTGCGAATGTCCTGGGTCCTGGAGATGCCATGCTAGTTGGGTTGGACTCATGCGTCGATCCGGTCAAAGTTTTGTATGGCTAGACTCATTGCACCTCCGGACGTTGAATCACACAGCTAATTTCATTCCCAGTCATGCATACAATGGTCAGTGGCTTGGTCTTTCTTGAGGTGAAGCGTTACTGATTTTCATCGCATATGAACAGACCGCGAGGGCGTAACCCACGAGTAAGACTATTTCGTTGAAGAAGGCACTCTAGAACGCATCCGCGAAGTTTACTAAACCGCTTTGTAGGTTTGTCCTCAATGGCTTGGTCAACGCCAACCAGATACTTGGAGAGGAGGTCTTCAGACTGGAGGACTGGAGGGTCATTGGCGAATACGTCTACGACGAGGAGGGAGGGAGACATCAAGGTAACGTGTTGGCCAGTGCTAGGTAATACGTCATGGTCGTCATTTGCTGACTAGACACAATAAGCCTTCTATTCACCTGTTAAAGACGTCGTTGTGTTTGGGGAAACAGTCCAAGCCCACGAGCGTATACAAGTCGAGCAGAGCTTGAAGTACTCGAAACCTGGAGCGACAAAGTTGTGGAACACAGCTAGTCTGAAGGAGGTTGACCAGTGGATGCTAGGCGAGGAATATGGTGAGTTGCACACCTTCCTTTTTATTTCATTAACACCGCACTCCCGTACCCCAGGTTCCACAGTGAGACATTACTTCTTCCGGTCAGCCAGTTGCTGGAAAATCTTACGACATCCCACACCTTCTGAAATTGTAAAGCCCCTCGTGATCATTCCACGCCAGGTAGAGCTCCATCAATTGTCATCCTTGTTTAGGGTGTTTGTAATAATGCCGCCGGCTGCGCGGTTCTCGGCGTCATTGTCCGAACATTAAAGATGGCTTTCTTGAATAATACATCAACGCATCCGTTATTTTGTTCCATCAAACCTTCTATTTCCTGGGAAGCGTTATCTTGACTGACTTCATCTGCAGGTCTGCATATGCTGGTAAAACCTAAAATGCCCTTCAGTCTCATACCTGCAGCTTACGCCTCATCTGCCCTACCCACCCTGGAAGACTGGGAGGGATTGTGGACAGCATGGGATACCGTTACAAGAGGGATGATTTCACAAGAGGAGCTATTGGATAAACCCATCAAGCTCCGAAATGCGTGTATTTTCTATTTAGGACACACGCCGACCTTCTTGGACATTCAATTGAACAAAACCACCAAGGAGCCTGCCACAGAGCCCAAAAGCTACGTCTCCATATTCGAACGGGGCATTGACCCGGATGTGGACAATCCGGAGCATTGTCACTCGCATTCACTTATTCCAGACGAATGGCCACCGGTCGATGAGATTCTGGAGTACCAGGAGCGAGTCCGCAGGCGTCTGCGGGAGCAGTATAAAGATAGCGGCGAAGCCATTCCGCGTCATATAGCGAGAGCTATCTGGGTCAGCTTCGAGCACGAAGTCATGCACTTAGAGACTCTTTTGTACATGCTTCTACAGAGCGACAAGACACTTCCACCGCCCATTACGATGGCCCCGGATTTCGAGGCCATGGCACAAAAGGCTCAATCTGCTCGGGTCAACAACGAGTGGTTCAACATTCCTGCGCAGAGCATTATCATTGGAATGAATGATCCGGAAAATGAGGAGGACAACAGTCAATATTTTGGCTGGTAAGTGGACTTCCATGGCAATCGAGACTTGTTCTGACGCTAACGTTGACGACACAGGGACAACGAAAAGCCGCAAAGGCAAGCAAAAGTCCACGCCTTTCAAGCCAAAGGAAGACCAATTACCAATGAAGAGGTAAGATCACCGATGCTTCTCGGCACAACACACACAGTTCTGGAACGCACCACCAAAGCTGACCCCATTTCAATCATCAGTATGCGATATACATGCACGTCACAAACGCCACCCAGATACCTGCATCATGGGCCGAAGTCAAATCTGCCAAGGCGGACCAGCGAGTGCCCAACGGCAGTGCCACTGAAGCCAATGGCCATGGTAATGATGACGCAGATCGTCTTCTAGCCAATGGCCACGCCCACACAAATGGTCATCTGAATGGGAATTCGTCGCTGCCAGCGTCCTTTCTCGAGGACAAGGCCGTACGGACTGTCTACGGCCTAGTACCACTGAAACTAGCGCTGGATTGGCCCATCTGGGCTTCATACAATGAGCTTGCAGGCTGCGCTTCGTGGATGGGTGGCCGGATCCCTACTTATGAGGAAGCACGCAGCATTTATCAGCACGTCGGTCATTTGAAGAAGGCCGAAGCTGAGAGGAAGCTCGGCAAAACGGTTCCTGCCGTCAACGGGTATGGGACCCCGTCTATCATCATTCGACTGCAGTTGTTCAGGACAGATCAAAACGTGAAGTGCTTTTCCAATCACGTAGTGTTTGAAACTGACATGGAATTTCTAGTCATCTCAGCAACAATGGAGTTCAAGAGACGCCACCATCACGAGTCTCTAGGGGTACCGTCGACGAAGAGCGTAGTGAACTCTTCGTCGATCTGGACGGGTCTAATGTGGGCTTCCAGCACTGGCATCCAGTTTCTGTGACTGCCCACGGTAACAGACTTTCTGGGCAAGGCGGTATGGGTGGTGTCTGGGAGTGGACCAGCTCGCCTCTCCGGAAATGGGAGGGCTTCGAGCCCATGGCTCTGTATCCTGCTTACACTGGTAATATACCCTTGAGCTTACCCCCACATCCAATAACCTTTGGTGACAGCAAACTGACTGGACTATTTCGTAGCCGATTTCTTTGATGAGAAGCACAACATCACTCTTGGCGGCTCTTGGGCCACTCACCCACGCATCGCCGGACGCAAGTCATTGTAAGCGGTCCAATCCAGGATTTTCAAATGACTATGGCTAACATGCGATCCAGCGTCAATTGGTACCAGCGTAATTATCTCTATGCTTGGAATGGCGCCAGAATCGTCCGAGATGCGCAGTGAGCTTGTTCCTGAAGTTTACTTACAGGACGGGTGTGTTTCGGTTGTCAAGCTATTGCGCTATCTGGTCTTCTGGCCCACCTAGCGAGGCCACTCAACATGGTCAGCGCGAACAACAATAACTTCTGCATTATCAAGCGAGACAGACTCGGTAAAAGGACTGACTCCTTTGTTCATTGGTGCGGTGTCACTGTCTTTACGGTCTCTACAAAAGTGAGTTTTGATCCGGAGATAAGTTGCGAGGCTTTGAAACACGCTGCCTTGCTTCAGACGGCGATTCCGATTCGGGACACGCGAGTGGTACAATGCTTGCCCAACAATGCCTGGAAAAGTTCTGGGGCCAGGGAAAGAAATGAAGACGGGCGTACGAGCAACTCCAATCACACGATAACAACATTATAGCATACGAAGAATATATTTCTTTATTTCGAATCTGGTATCTCTTGCCCAACCAGTGATCAGCTTCTTGCTGCAGTCCCCGAACGCCAGATTGATCCTAGTCGGATCTGCACAACCGTAAACGCAAGCGCAACTTCCTGATCAGCTATCCGTAGCTGTGTTCCTGTCATTGCTCCACCCAGCCTGTATATAGCTGCGTTCTGTCTTAACCCATCGATATGAGTTACTCAAACAACCCCTCCAGCATGTCGAGGATGAACTCACCAGACCATGACGAAATCGAGTGTATTCATAACGTCATGCTCAGCCAACGTTGTATTCGCATGCCTTTCACGAGGCATAGATGGTAAGAAGGAATTCCAGGACTGAAGCCGGCGTCTTGGTGCCTTGTTCTGTTATGAATGCTGTCACCAACTCGGGAGGCGTGTAGTCTGCCTGCCATTGACTCTCGGCCGACTTGAAATATGATGATGTCTCGTCCACCTTGCCCTTCTTGAAGTCAAGAATTTTCTGCTTAACCCCGAGTCGGGGAAGGTCGATTTGGTCTAATGGCAACGCCATGGCGAATTTGTGCGTCTCCGTCACAACATAGAACTCTTTCTTGAGGTGTTTGGCCAACAATGCCAATTGATAGGTGCCCATCCGCGACATGACGCCCCCTCGCTGGCAGACAGCCTCGGCACCAACAAACACACGATCCACTCGGCCCAGCTTCATCGCGTGCGCCATTGCGGCAAACTCAATTGTCGCGACCTCCACCCCAGCCTCCCGCAAGGCCGTGACCGCCGGCTCGCTGTCGTAGCTCCCGTCCATGACGTAGATGACGCGGAAGTCAGGGTGGCCATGCAACTTAGCCCTTCGCGCCGCAGCGCGCAGCAGCAGCTTCTTCACAGACCTGCTCCCGCCGGTGGTCAGGACCGTGCTCCCCTGGGTGACGTAGCGGGCGCCCACGTCGGCGATAGCGGCGCGGGCGGCCTTTGCCTGCACGGCGAAGCCGCGGCTGTTGCGGACGAGGTACTGGCGCATGTCCTCGAAGCTCATCTTTGTGGACGAGGCGAGGCGCGTGGGGCCGCCGGCGCCGCCGAAGCCGTCATCAGTTTCCTGCCTAAGGGTCTTGAGAAGAGTGCGGCGGAAAAGCTCGGCGCCGGCGGTGGGAGGAATGGGGTTCGGCACGGAGGACTTGAGGCGGTCGATCTGGTTGTTGACGATGGACAGAAGCTCCATGGTTGTGCTGGTGGTCATGTGGCTGAGAAGCTCGATCAGGGCCTCGATGGCGGCGACGGGCATGGAGAGTTCTTGGTCTTCGGAGAGGAGGCGGTTGTATGTCTCCACGAGGCTGAAGAAGTTCCCCATTAACACAAGGTCATGCGTAGCGCTCGGTGGGTGCGACTCACTCGAAGATGGAGCCATCTTTGGTCTTGATGACAGTGTCTGGCTTTGCGTGTATAGGGAGTTTGGAGGAGGCTCCCGGCCCCAGTTGATCTGTTGTCATCCTGCAAGATAGAAGTACTCGCAGCTTGAGGAGAGATGCTGTATGTTGTGTGTCGTTTGTAAGTCGCATTCAAGGGAAAGATACAGTCGTCTTTGGATGTAGCCCGGGTGAGTTGTGAGTCAAGTCGCCAAAAGATGCCCACCGCCTACTATTTGCGGACTTTTGCATATGCTAGCTTTCTACCCCACCTCCCCACCCACCCCCACTAACGTCAGGGCGGGCTGGCGGGCTAGCGGGTACGTATCAAGGTAAAGTTCAATGGGCCCTGAGTAGATTCTTGGGTCGCCTCTCGCATAGAATGAGATTCGGGCTCCAGGCTCGCGTCCGCGTTGACTTTCACAGTGCGTACTAAGGAGCCTTGTCTGAAAGCATGTACATAAGGACTGTTTGGATGACGGAGAAGGGCCCACGAGGGAGAATCGAAGACCTCTATATGCAATAGTTCAAGAGACAATGGGGTCCCAGATTCCCTCTACTTCATTCAAGAAGCAAGGATCATTCATGATTTGGAGGGGTCGGCAGGCATTGCTCACCTCTTATAATTAGCCTGGGAACTTCATTTACAGGCCCCTGAACTGACCGTGTATGTGTAGAAAAGCCAAACTCGACGTCTCGTCCCCCAAACAGAGTCTTACTCCAGCACAATTTGCCAATTGCCTTTCACAATGGAGACCTTCGACCCAGCTACCGGCGAGAAATTGCCCTCGGATGCCATTCAGCGCGTTCTCTTCATCGCCACCTCCGTTCATGTCTACAATCCACCGCCTATGACTTCCACCAAAGGCTATATGGCCGCTACCTGGACTGAGGATCCCAAACGCCATATCGCCAGCTGTAGAGTCCGCATCATCGAGACGTCCATCCCACAGGCCGATGGCCAGGATGACAAGGTCAAGTCCGACATTGTCTTGGAGGACGGCTCGAGCGGCCAGCTCTTCGCCGCTGCCCCCTACACCACGCCCGCCATCGTCGAGCCTTGCCTCGACAGCAGCCGCTTTTTTGCCTTGCGTGTGCAGGATCCCTCCGGTCGCAAGGCGACCCTGGGTATTGGCTTCGAGGAGCGCAGCGAGGCTTTTGACTTTGGCGTAGCCCTGCAGGACGCCCAGAAGGCTCTGGGCTTGGACGGGGGTGCGGCCGCTCGGGAGGCTGCTGCGCAGGCAAAAAAGAGGGAGACGGAGGAGAAACGGGACTTGAGTCTCAAGGAGGGCCAGACCATCACGGTGAACCTAGGTGGCAAGTTTGGAAGGAAAAGACCACAGGCTGAGGCGAAGCCGAGCGATGAGAATGCCAGCTTGTCGTCGTTTGCCTTGCCACCTCCTCCATCTGGATCAGGATCTGGGTCTCGCAACTCGTGGATCGCGCCCCCGCCTGGTCCGGCTGCTTCAACAGCGAAGCCGCAGGAGAAGAGCGCTCACGATCTAGGCTTTGATGATGGCGAGAATGGCGAGTTCGCTTGAGGAGAGGGCAATAAAGCAAGCATGGCACGGCGTTCAGGAATTTTCACTATGATCTGAAAACGACAGAGGGGTCTAGATCTGGCATGTCTGGCTATCAAACTCGACAAAAGCTCCTCATGGGCTACTCGATCGCTTTTCCAATTAGCAATGACCCCTTTCCGGACATTTGTTCATCTTTCTCCTCATTCTCCTTCCAGATGGTCTGCAATCCCAGTGTACTCATTCTCTTGTCCTTTGGCTTCGGCGAAAATGTATCGGCAAGGGACCATCTGCGACCCCTGTACGCTCCCTCCTGCGGCAGCTCGAAATCGACAGATTTACTAGTCTTGTTTGTAAATTCTCCCAGCTTTGCGTTTGTTGCCGCCAGTGAATGTCGCCGCGATGGCGAAACAGCAATGAAATCTGGCATATATGACTGTTGAAAGCCTACACCGGTATAATAGGCAGGATCCGTCTGAACATACGGGCCCATGGTTTGGTACGAATTCTGATATTGCACACCCAACCAGTATGGCGACGTCAGCGGGCTAGGTATGATGGGCGACGGGTGGTAGAGTCCGGGAGGCAGCGGCGTGAGCGGTGAGACCGGTCCGTGGATGGGCGACATCATCGGCAGAGTCATAGGGGTCCAGGGCGCCATTGGGGAGTATGGACTCCAGTGTGTTGCATAGGGCATCGATCCTGCGGATTGAGCTTGCCAGTATGGGTTCTGACGATATTCCTCATTGTCGAAGTCCTTCAACCTGAGCAAGATGAGCTCCTCCTGTCGCAGAGACTCGGTGATCTTCTTCTTCAAAAGGCTGGCCTCCTTGCGCAGTTTTCGGGTATCCCCTTTGCTCTGAGAAGAGGTGATCTGGACTTCAATAATATGGAGCGCGTCTGCGAGCCTTTTGCCACGTTCTTGTTGTCGCTGTCGATCTTCGAGGAGGTAGGACCGCTCGTTGTTTGGCGGTGCGGCCAGTGCATGAGAACTGAACACCGGGCTCTGTAGTGTCATGAAAGGATTGTAGGGAGCCGGGTGAATGGACAGATTGTTATTTGGCAGCGAAGTCTCTCTCTTTCTCGTTGTTCTGCCCCTCCGAGAAGTGTCCTCGTCCAATCTCTGATTAATGTCCTCGACTGGAGATACATTGGGGCTTTCCTTGATATGTTCCATGATCGCTGGGCTGGTAGGGCTCTTGTTCGCCATCGTCACTGCAATATTGGACCGGATAGTAAGACTACCAGCTCAGGACCAGCGCCAAAAACCCCATGCGTCTCGAGGTTCGCTAAGGATAGTCAAGTGGCTTATCAGTGGTGTATCAGTGTTGTCGTTGAACGGGCCGCGCTTGTCTTTCTTGGTATTTTCCATTTAGTTGATAATAGACACAAAGCTATGTAATGCATCTAGGCTAGCGGCGACCAGATCCATCGTGATGTCCTTCCGCATAGCTTCGTTTCCGCACCATACTTGAACAAAGAAGGAAGGACTTCCAATGGATGATTGACCACTGAGTTGTGGTACAGACCGTATGGCCCACACCTGAGCTGCTTCTCGTGGTTTGCCAGTTGGCCTACCATCAAGGCCGGACTTAGGTCAGAAACAGGTAGCATTAACCTCATGACAAGAAGACGTGGTTATTTACAGAGTCTGTTCTCGCCGGACGGTGGCCAGTGTGGTCCCTTTCGCACCGATTGGCGGAAAGAATTGCGCTCGTACCGCACAAAGACAGAGGCACGCCTCTACTGACGGACTGGTCAATCAATTTCCAAGGACGGCTGAAGATCCTCGCTCACCACAGGTCCAACGTTGCGATTTTTAAACGTACCACGTTTATAACTCTTTAAAGCTTTTTAGCATCTTTCTCATGGATATGAGCTTTGATTTCAAATGTTGAAGCCATCATGACCTGGAGGGTCGCAGAATCGCCACAGCCCGGCGGCCTCTGCTGCCTTTCTGACTTTTCCGATCTCTTCGTTGCTGACTGCACGGTTGATCTCAGCGTATCGGACGTCGTTATTCTCATGAACTTCACGTCCCGCTTCTGTCTCTTTGTCGCCACCCTTCCTCCGCCGCGGCTTGCCCACGTGAGCGTCGGGATGATATTGTTCTGCCAATGCTCATCAGCAAAGCTCCTTGGTCCCAAACAGGACCGATGCATTCTTCCTTACCCATGATATTCACAAAACAATCTCTTGAAACTTCCTTAGCCAGAAATTCCATGATCCGGGCACCCTCTGCTTCTAGCCCAGGCATAACGAGGTGTCGAACCAACAAGCCCTTCTTCGCTATGCCGTCGGGAGTGAAGCACAGGTCGCCGACCTGGTCATGCATGGCTTGGACGCTCTCCCTCGCGGCGGCGGCGTAGTCGTCCGCTTTTAGCAGTCTCTTTGACGTAGCAGGCTCCCAGACTTTGAAGTCTGGCAAATAGATATCAACCAAGCCGTCCAGTAGTGCCAGAGACTCAAGCGAGTCGTATGCGGAAGTGTTGTAAATAATTGGCACAGTGAGACCCTGATCACGGGCATGCATGATGGCCAAGGCGACTTGAGGCACAACATGCTCTGGTGTGATGAAGTTGATATTGTGCACATGGCCAACCTCTTGTAGCTTGATAAGCCATTGGGCTAGCTCATCCGGCTGGAGATTGAAGCCCTTCTTCTGGTGAGCAATGTCGTGGTTCTGGCAGAAGGCGCAACGTAGATTGCACATAGAAAAGAAGACGCTGCCAGACCCATTGTGGCCCTGCACGCATGGTTCTGTGATGTTGTGAGCTTCAGTTTCTGTTGATCCAGGTCAGTGTAGGACGGTGTACCTTCACCAAAGTGAGGCGCGATAACGTTGACGACGACGTCTGCCCCAATGAGGCACATTCCAGTCTTCTCATATCTGTTCACACCACACAGCCGAGGACACAAGTTGCAGTTGCGCAAATGTGCGTACGCTTTCGACCGCTTCTTCGCAGAATCTACCGAGGACAGTGTCATGTACTGACATGTAATTTGTCAGAATTATGCGCCATATACGACGAAGGATACGTACCCGAGGCATGTAGTCGTCCAGGAGAAATGGCGGCGCTAGATGGAGAGACCTCTTGAGCGCCGGCACTCGCGGTCCCTTAGGGAGGTAAGACGCTCCATTGAGAAGCGCTTTGATCACCGGCCTCTTCATATTAAGTTTGTCACATGTCTGCAAATATTAAAGAAGAGGAGACGAGGTTGTAAGATTGGTGCCTTCGTTGGAAGTCGAAAAGGTGGCAAATGGCTGAGTTGGGGGTCTAATTAGAGTGGGGCAGGGTGCTTGCCTCTAGAGGTTTCCCAATGCTGATAAACAGTAAACAGTCCTTCACCACACAATTTCATCTTTCTTGCGCTGGTCGAGATTATTGAACACCCACAGGCTTGTACTTCGTGACGTGCTTTCCATTGATACAAAGGTATCCTACCCAAATGAGCACTGTTGTAAAGTATCTGTACGTTGCATTTCGCTTTTGTATGAACTAGGCATGAGGAATGACTTGCAAGACTAGGCCGTATTCCATATAAGTGTGTAGAATAAGGCCACACTTGATGCTATAGACAAGCTGGGACATCTGTATCTCCGCCGGAGATGTCAGATTCGGGAGTATGAAGTACGTCAACGATGCTCATCAATATCATCCAGATCCCCAAGCTCAACGACATCCTCATCTCTGTCCTTGAGGTGCACATCCTCGGTGTCCAACTCGTTGGTCGCCTGGTCCTCCCCCAAGGGAAGGTCTTGATAGCTGCCGAGTCCATCCTGACCCGGCGACAGCTCATCAGCCTTTGGCTTATCACTCTCGTCCTGACTCCCAATGATCACGTTGCCGGCGACCAGCAGAGCTGCACCGACCCACCAAAGCGGAGGAAGGGACTCGGAGAAGATGATGAGACCCAGAAGAGCCGTGATAACAAAGTTGGACGAGGTATTCATGATCGACACCTGCGTGGTTGAGTTGCCTTTGGCCAGGGCTTGGGTGAAGAGCGTCCACATCACGCCGTTGAAGATGAGATTGAGCCCAAAGAACATCTGGAACCGGCGTCAGTATTAGTTATTGAGCAAGCGGTAACACGGTGGACATCTGGAGCTGAAAGAGTAACAACCGTGGAATGTTCGGGCTGAACTCTCCAAGTGGCGGGCAACTCACAGCTCGGACGATGTACTCAATGCCATTCTCAACTGTGTCAAGGTGGAGAAACCTAGCGATCCCTTTTGAAAAGCTGGTTGTCAAATCCGTGGTTGTGCTACGTTATAGTCGCGAAGTCAGCAATACATCACCATATTCGAGGCGTATCAGGATCTGTCGTACAGTTTTGCGAAGACGCCATTGAAGGCCGCACACGCGCCGCTGGCAATAGCCAACACCATCCATTGGTTCTGCCGGATGTAGCGCATCATCACGGAGGTGGTGGCTGTATCTTCTGCTCTGTCCGAGTCTCTGTGAAGGAGCGGCTCCCGCTCATCAGACTGCGACTCAGTAGGATGCATCTTTCGAAGAGTTGAGGGCCGCTTTTCGGATGCAGGAACAGGGGTCGACAAGTTGGGCTCGGCAGCTGGGCGGCGCTGACGGATCATGTCTTTGCTGACGGAGAGAATGAACTGCGAAAAAGATGAACAAGGCTTGGTACTACCATAGGCGTGAAACGAGCGAGTGGCTTTCCGGCCTTGATTCATTTGTAGGGCGTTGCGCTTTGGTAGAAAGGACTTGTCTCAAAACGAATACTTAGTAGGTACCTAGGTAGACAACGTGCGCATGGTGGCCGCTTACAGGGGCTCAACCCCTCCTACCATACCTAAAGAACTGCTGGTATCAACCTCCAGCAGACAAAACGGTGAATGTAAAAAGAGCCTCCAAATCTAAATTACCAAGCTCTTCCTCGCTTTCATTGGCACTGGAAACGCGCGCAACGAGTTAGTGTTATTCTTGGGCTTATACTCTAATTTAGAACCTCGAAATGGCATCACTGTCATGCCCAACTCTCATGATGGATGTGATTGTCCATTTACTTGTTGCCTAGGAGACACCAAGCTTTATCTCGAGATCTACCGAAATCCCCTCTATGCGAAATGATGGCCTGCTGGCCTGCTGAGTCCGTACATAAACCCCGCCTTTAACGCCTTCACGAAACCTATGAACCCATGCCAACGCCCAAAACAACGAAACCTCTCTTTGTGGTTTTGCGAAGCACTCCTCCCAAGTCTACTGACCTTCGCCTGGGCGCTTCGCATTGCAGCTGACGATCTTGACCTTGTCCGCGACGACAGGCGTGCCGCCGTTCTCCATCTTGAAGGAGACGTTCTTGATCAGGAAGGTCCACACCTCGTCACAGAAACGGTAGGTATCCAGAGAACCCTGGAAATTGGTCGCAATTTGTCCCATGTCAGCCTCTTTCTATATGAGTAGCTTGCGACCACACCATGGCATCTTTTCCCTTGCGACGATAGTCTGCCCAGCCAGTACGTCACATGGACAGCAGAATCTCCTCACCTTGAATGTGAGCCTGGCCTTCACCTTGTCCTGCAAGATATCCGCGACGGCTCGGTCGAAGTTGGAGAGGATCTTCATGGCCAACTGAGGGTCGATACGATGGCTCTGGATGAGATCATCGAGGGTGTCTGTCAGGGTAGCGCCGATGCTGTTCAGCGCAGAGCGCAATGCGCGTTAGCCATGCTGCAGAGAAGTAGTAGCAACAAGCAGGCCAGGACTGATGTACCTGCTACGGCGGTACAGCTCGTAGTAGTTCGGTGTAGCTGCAGCCATCTTGATCTGCAGTACCGTGTAGTTTGGGAATTTGGTTGTTGAACGGAGGAGATCTGGCTTACATAGTACAGGCAACCAGGAGGCTGAAGGCCATCGCCATAGCGGGTGAGTCAGCAAGACCCACTTTTAGCCGCATAGCCTCCTAGGGGAAGCGCAGTGCAGGAGCTTATTACTCTAACTGATGACGAACCCAGAATCATCTACTGAACAACAATAATCCAACCAAATCCTCCACCTCTCTCGACGTGCTCTTCCAAGCTATTCAGGATGAGCGCAAAATACTCTCTTGGTGGCGTCACCAGTGCCCTCACCGTGGTGGGAGCTTGTACGTCTGCTTCTCAGGTCCAGAGGTTAAAATGAGGCGGCCTTGCTAACCGCGTCCCAGACATGCTCTTCACGGGCTCCGGCGAGTCCTTCAACGTATGTCCGCTCGAAACCTCTACGAGATCCGGTGCATGATTGATGCATGGTCATCTGACAAAAACCGTTACAGGTCGGCGCTTTCCTCGAATCCGTATCGCCAACGGCATGGGCAAGTTTAGGCATATCACTCTGCATCGGTCTGTCGGTAGTAGGAGCAGCATGGTATGGGAATACACAAGAAACCTTCGAAAGGCCTTCCGAAATACTGACGTGATATCAGGGGTATCTTCATAACAGGCTCCTCAATCGTCGGCGGTGGCGTCCGCGCCCCTCGGATTCGCACCAAGAACCTCATCTCTATCATCTTCTGCGAAGTTGTGGCCATCTACGGTGTAATCATGAGCATTGTCTTTTCCGCGAAGCTGGCCGGTATCCAGGGTGCCGAACTATATGATGCGCAGACATACTATACGGGGTTCGCGCTGTTCTGGTCTGGCCTCACCGTCGGCATGTGTAATTTGGTCTGTGGTGTCGCTGTTGGTATCAACGGCAGTGGCGCGGCCTTGGCAGACGCTGCGGATCCAACACTGTATGTGCTTCTCGTTGTCGGCAGAGAGTGATAATGATCTGTACTAACGAAGTGTAAAAGTTTTGTCAAGATTCTGGTCATCGAGATTTTCAGCTCTGTTCTCGGCCTATTCGGCTTGATCGTGGGTCTTCTCGTCTCCTCCAAGGCGCCAGACTTTGGTTCCAACTAGGTTGACCGGAATTGGGTCTTGAAAAGAGCTGTACGAGTCGGGTATCAAGTGTAGGGATGGCGGGGTGTCAGCTCGATGCAGCTGTTGTATTGCAAAGACACCATGGTCACATTTCACGGCGTTCATGGGGCAAGCATAAAAGGAAGCAGGCATTGATTTTACCTATGTATTATCCTGCGAGCCATTCATCGTATCTAAACTCAATTAGCCTGTCGCATTTATTGCTCATAAGCTTCGTGTCAACTTCTTCAACGTAAAGATGCATGGCGGTCGATGTGCGGTCTTCTCTCATGTACCCCTCCCTTACTCAGTGTGTACATGCAACTGCATTGAAGTACGAAGTCGTTGTAGCGGCTTATTAGAGGAGTCCTCAAGGACGTCCACACTCTGAGGAGAGGGCCGCATGCACCACGAAGTGCGGGTTTCCAGGTCTACCAGTCTGCTATAACCCAATCTCTCATTTCGTCTCCTATGAAAGATATGTTCGGTTTCCGCCAGAAAATGTGCAAGTTCGTTCCGTACGCCTTGCCTGTTATGCCATTCACTCGTATCATTCTCATTCTCGTGCTGTCAATTGTCCCATTTCCATAAACGACTTCCTGTCCTTGATCGTTGTTGGTAGTTCTTGGAGCCTTTTCTTCTCAGTCTGATCGCCAACGTCCTATGCCAGCACAGGATCATTTTTGTGGACAAGACAAATATAGGCTCTATACCTCGGAGTCGAAGGACGTCATGGGTGCCCCCATGTCGATCCCATCACCAGCATCTGAGCCTCAGCTTTGTCCATCACGCGTCATGAGCTGTTGTCGAGCTGCTTGATTTGACGTCAGCATTGTGATCTGGGTGGGCTTGAGGCTGGGCAGCACCTGCGGCGGAGGCAGGATTGCTGGAGATTTTTGAACGCATACCCGAGCGTGACCTCGTCAGGTGCGCCAGGGTAGTGTGCCTGATGGGCTCGCCTGAACGGGCTGACGAAGTCCATTGCTGTCTGAAATTCAAACTGAAGTTCACGATCCACAACGCTGCTCGTTCCTTGCTTGCAGATTCCTCCGAAAATCTCCGGTAGGCAGTCCACGCTTTCGCAAGGTGAGCAATTGCTGACTCCTTCTCCTCGTCATTCATGAAGAAAGTAGCTTTTGCAACTGCGTGCGGCAAGACTCCTTTGCCCTTGCCTGGGATGTCTTCCGTATTTGCCTGCGCAGATTGCTGGGGAGCAGGAGCTTGAGGAGCGGGAGCTGGGGTGAATGTGGGACTGGCGATTGACAGGTCTTCTGGAGACTGTTGGGTCGTGGATGGGATAGGCGGAGACTGAATGGCCGAAGACTGGTCAATGAGAGCAGGGTCAACTAGGGATTGTTCAACCGGAGACTGAACGCTCGGGAGCGAGTCCGCTTGAGCCCCGTTCACCTGGGCCTCTTCAATCTCCTTCAACGTCCGAACGATGCCAGCTTGCGCAGCCTCACTCGACAGGCCATTGCATTCAACGCGCTGGTTGAAAGCGACTTCAAATTCTGAGGCTCGAGCCTGATTTGCCTTGATCTCAGAAGGGGCGTGAGCTCGGCGGTACTGAGACTGCCGAATCCGGGCCTGAGTGGCATCAACTAGCTGAGCCTGGGGCTGTGGGGGCTGTGGCTGGGTAGCCCTAGTTTGAGCAGCTTGGAGTATAGCGGCCTGCGCTTGAACAGCCGCCTCTGAAGGGGTTTGTATTGGGACAGCGTAAGCAGCGCGCGCCTGTACCTGCATAGCCCGGCAAGCAGCAATGTCAAACTGTCCAAGTGGACGCTGGTTGGCAGGTTGCTGAGAACCAGATCCTGACTGAGCTGTTGATGGAACATGAGTCGAGAGATTGCTTGTAGCTCCAGTGACACTCAAAGTGGGCGTAGCTAGCTGCGGTGAAGAAGCTGTAGTGCAGGTGTGAGTGTGGGAAGCGTCTGGATTCAGAGAAGACAAATTCGCTGGCTGAGAGTAACGCAGACGCTGTACGGGACGCTCAGAGGTCTCTTGGCCTTGATGATACTGCTGAGTGCTACGACTGTATCCAGTGGTCTCAACACACTTCTCTTGCATCGAGCTGAAAGAGCGTTTGGGACCATGGGAAGTCTGAGCCGCATGGCTTGAGTTTTCCTGGTGCTGTAGGGTCGCGTCGACGGTGGCCGTGCCGAAACCAGAGAGAGTCTGAGGAGAAACTCCGGAAGTCTCGGTGCGTTGCACGTTTACTTGCTGAAGCCTCGTTGGTGAAAGTGAGACCGCCGAATCTTGATCGTCGAGTCTGGCATACTTTGCGACAGGGCTATCAGGCTTTGGCTGCTGCAAATCACTGATGAGAGGCTCTGAGAACGGAGACGTAGGCTGGGGGTTCACTACCACTGCCTCCCTGTCTCCATACTGTGATCGAGAATTCTTGGCCTTGTTTCTGAGCTGAGCACACAGTCGGCAGAACAGAGGAAAGGGCATGCCGCGGCTCATGAAGACGTCCCTAATTAGCCAAATTAGCATCTTGTTATGAAGCTTGTGGGTAGCTATCTGGGGAGTAGGCTTCACTGTGGTGCTTCCCGGTGGAATGATTGCCTGTGGGCTACTATCGTCTGTGCAACAAGATCCTGAGGCTCTAGATGAGGAGCGAATCACTTACTTGTAGAACTGCTTGACGTTGAGGTTATCCCTCAGAACGTGGACGAACATCTGTCGGTCTTGAGGAGACATTCCTGAAGGGCAATGCAAGGTGATCAGGAGCTGCGTGACTGGCTTCTGACCCTCATCCGTGGCCCAAGAGCCCGAAACCGTGTATGGCTGCTGCTTCTGCAGATTCGCCCAGGTAATCTTTTCCAACGTCTCAGGAAAGAGGACCACGGGGCCCAGACCCAGATTCAACTGGGTGAGTTGCTGGTCGATGGCCAGAAGGTGGGGAAATGTAGTCAAAAGCTGCTCAATCTGGAGGTAGAAGATGGCATCAGGGAAAAGATGTCCTTTGGGGCCGGTCACGTAGCCAAAAGAGTCATCTCTTTGCCGAACGTTGTCTTGAATCTGCGCCACGTTTTATTAGCAACGGCAGCCCCTGCCTATGAGTGATAGAAGTGGCTTACCTCGAGCTCCTTGATGCAGGCATTGCAGCTTCCAGAGAAGCCGGTGAACTCGGTGAGCTCAAGAGACTCGTTGTCCTTTGGTCCAGACTTTTTATTCGATCGCCCGAGAATGCCGGGCACACAGAGGATAAGGTCTCCAGTCACGCCAGCTCTCCAGAGCGTCACACCGCAGACCTCGCGACACTTGATAACGGAGTGACCGCAGACGCCATACTTGGAGTACTCGTACTGACACATTGCTGCGTTGTACTTGGCGATGCGGTAAGAATTGGGTGTGATATGCGAAGATGGTTGTGTGAAGGCTGCAGGAAGGGGTTTGAGGATAGATGAAAGAGGCTTGCTCTAACAAAATCAGTGCTACGACGAAAAAGTCGGATGGAAGACAATCAAATGATGATGAACTCGTTCCAGCGTTGCAAGAAGCTGTAGAGATCAAGATTTTGATGAGGTCGAGTGGAAGACAACAAACGTTGATGAACTTGGTGATGGACTGGTTGTTTGAGGATCACAGGAAGCTGTTGAAGATGGTGGTTTTAAAGTCGGACTGGGCGTTTGAAAATTAATGGCAGAGACATTTCAGTCAAAGCCCCGCCAAAAAGTGTGCAGTCATAAGAGCAGGTGAAGCCATTGTCACCTGCACTTGAGATGGTGGTCATCTCAGCGGAGCAGAGCTACGATCTCCCCCCTAGCCACCCATCAAAAACCGTACCTTACGTTGCCCATCAAGAGAGCATCCACCTTCAGACCCTTTCGGAGAGGCTCCTCGCCTTTTGGCATACATAAGAGAGCATTTGCGCCCTTGAGACTACCAACTCGAGAGCTTCGCTGTCCTCCAGTACTGCTGGCTGATAAAGTGCCATCTGACATTACGGTCACGATGGCTCGATGGTACTCGGGCCTTCCTCGATCCAACTTGAAGTCGTGAGCCAAGTACACCGGTATCTTGGTCAGTCCAGGTGGTGAAACACCAGACATTGCATGTAAAGATGGCAGGACGAAGAGATGGAAGGTGACGAGGGCCGAGGCTGGATTGCCCGGGAGCGAAAAGATCACCTTAGACACCCTCTCTCCATCATCATTCTTAGCTGGCACCGTGGCAAAGGTTGTGGGCTTCCCAGGCTTCATGTTGACGCGTCCGAAATGAATCGTCCCGCCGAGCGACCTCTCGATAGTGGGCTTAAGGAGATCGAGCTCTCCCATGGACACGCCTCCAGTCGTGATAATCAAGTCCGCCCGTCGCATGCCGTCCCTGATAGTCTCCTCCAGGGTGCCAGGCTTGTCACTGGCGATCCCCAGATCCACAACTTCGTAACCCCATTCTCTAGCTGCTGATATGAGGGTGGGTCTGTTTGTGTCACGTACCTCGCCCAAGCGCAGGTCTCCAGCACGGTCATGGTTTATAATTTCATCACCTGTTGACAGCACACCGACGACAGGCCGACGATACGTCTTTACCGTAGCAGCTCCCACAGCTGCCATGAGGCCAATCTCACCACCGACTGCGGTAACCTGCTCTCCTTGTTGAAGAATGACCGAGCCCACTTTGACGTCGCTGCCAATTTCCCGTATGTTTTCACCTTCCTGAACACCTTCGGCCAGGAGCTCGACCTCTTTCTCTTCTCGGTCATCGTCAGTCATCGATTTCAGAACAGTGTCTTCGACCATAACGACGGATGTTGCGCCAGGTGGCAGAGGAGCGCCAGTTGTTATTCTCGCAATCTCGCCTTCCTTTAACTCTCGCACTTCACCTGGCGCAGCATGCGAGATAGCAGTTACGGGGAAAACTCCTTTCATATTGCCATCTTTGGGTACAACGACGGCATATCCATCAACGATGCTAGCACGGAAAGCAGGAACATTCTCGCTAGCTTTGACATCCTCGGCCAGAACGGCTCCAACTAATTCCACATCGACCTTTGAGGTTATGACGGACAGGTTGGGTGTGTGTTGGTTGATCAAGGCTAATGCTTCCTCGACGTCTAGCATGGGATAAGGCGACGAACGATATCTACGGGTAGGGCCAAGGCTAGGGTCATTCGACATCGGATTATCAGCAGGCTTGGTGTGGCGAACGAGCCCCCCATGCCCGTGCCCGTGCCCGCGTCCATGGCTGTGGCTGTGGCCAGGACCATCGGTGTGTCCGGGTCCTTGACCATGCCCGTGAGAGTGAGAATGAGAGTGACCGACTGAGCTGACACCAGCATCTTGCTCCAGCTTCTTCACCCCACCGACGTGAAGACTTCGAGAATCAGCGCCAGATACCTGTACGCAAGCGTGAGGCAGGAGTTTGATGACAGCTTCTAGGTTCTCCTTCGCACCCTTTGGCGAGCCGGGAACAGTGATGATGACAGTTTTGTGTCTTACGCCAGCCACGGGTCTAGACATCATCGCAACTTGAATCACCATGTCAGCAAGAAGCAGGCGCGTGTAACAAATCTGGCAACTTACAAGGGGTGACACAGAGGGACGCAGCCAACATGCCATGTACGAGGCCAGGAGCGTGCTTATGTATGAGGGCAGATATCGCCTGCGAGCATGTGAGACAATGAACGTGGAAGCACCAGCGGACAGAACATGGGATCAAGTCCGGGCCATACCTCTGGTGTCTGATCCGCCACGGCAAAACCAGTGCCACCGGTTGTGACGATCAAGTTCACAGCATCGGTATCGTCATCCGTCCACATTCTGACCTGGTCCTGAATCTGCTCGACATCGTCTGGCACTGTTTTGATGTCGACCACATCCCAACGCCCGGAACTCTCTTGTTCAAATACGGATCGAAGACTCTGACCGGCAGTATCTATCGTTGAGCCACTCGCGACTGTGGTAGAGATAATGAGGATGGCTGCTTTGAGTGGTTGACTCATGTTGCTTTCACTTGGGCCCTAATGAGGAAACTCCGGAATTGGAATACGTATCAACCTCCTAAACAGGCTTACTTTCATTTGATCTTCCTAGATTCAACAAAGGACAGATATAAAAATCAAAGCTGTGTTGTGAAGTGCATACAGGCCGATGGTGATGCCCTCGTCTAATCGTTAAGCTCAATAATACTACTGGGGAGGGGTGTGATGGTATGCCGCCTAACAGGCAACGCGTGCACGGGCCATGCCATGCCTGTAGTCCTAGCCCGCCCTGGCGGTCTACTAACAGCCAAAAAAAAATCCACGCAAGTCTTAAGCCCTACCCTAGATAGGTATGTACCTAGGTATTCAGGAGCACTTTGGCCGGCTCTCATTACAAGAGCCTCATCAGCGGCTGCAAAGTCCAAGTCATCTTGGCGGCATACCCATAGGATCGAGAATCAGCACTCACTTTCGCCGCGGTCTGCAAGTGTCTCTTCATAGCTCGCCAACTCCTCTAAAAGGCATCTGTACGCCCTTGGAGATCACGGATACAGGCCTGGGCTCCATCCGACAGCTTCTACCACAGTCTGGTGAGCATCCCGACTCTCCTCACGCTTCAAACACCAAGCAAAGAAACTCGAATTTGATGCAATTGCTAAGGGGGACAGCCAGAAAGAAAGGTGCACCCTTTTTACCTTACATACCTAGCGCACCAGGAATCTTATGTGAAAGAACCCTCGCGTGCTCTGTCTGCTCATTTACGTCCCTTTCATTCGGCGGCTCACAAAGCATTCCACGGCCAGGATGGTTCGCATCAAGGAGCGCTACCTTCTTGTGAACATTATTTATCCTGAAACCTCTCGAGACCAGTCTACGTCCAACCTTCCCGACATTCTGATCTATAACCAACCTACCGTTGACACATTCAACGGCCGCACTTTCACGCGTGCTATCAAGAATGAGATCATCAGTCTATTTGGTGACTATGGTGCCGGGGCTGTTGAGCGCACTCTACGAGGTTTGTGATAACTCTCGTCCAATGCTTTGCCCTGTGCAGTCTGCTTGGCGACCTTTAGCAATTCCCCCCACCTATTGATGCTCCTAGCCACATACGGATACTAATCCAGACGCAGTAAAATACCAGTCAAATGCCACATCAACCTGCATCATCCAGTGCTCGCGCGAGCACTATCGCCTGGTTTGGGCAGCCTTGACCATGATCGACCGCGTGCCGACAAAGGACGGGCCGGGCAAGCCATGCATTTTTCGGGTTGTGCGCGTCAGCGGTACCATCAAGCAGGTCGAGCAAGAAGCCGTCCGGAGAGCCAGACTGCTGATTCTAGCGGCCAAGGATGAAATGGCTGGCAAGGAGTCTGACGCTCTTGGCGCCCTGTTTGGCACCAAAGACTCGACAGCGAATGATGTGACAATGGTCGACGTCGACGATGGCTCTGGCTCTGCAGCCGACTTTGACGATGATGACGATTGAAACATCATGGCTTCTTTCTAGTCACTTTGATGCCACTGTCCGTGGGCGGTAGCATCGTGTCGTCAAAATCATCGTCGAGATCGTTATCCGCTGGCGCCATCGCCTCAGCCTGTTGGTCTCGCATTGTGGCCTGACGCTCCTCCTCTTCGGCTTCGAGCTTGTCGTACTCAGCTTTGTGGTCAATCCAACGCTCTTGGATATCTTCAGCTTGAAGCAGCGACGACTCATTCCGCATCGCGATCTGCCACACCGTATCATTGGCGCCCTCCGCCCCGCCAAATACATACCCGCCGGCTCGGTCGATAACCCGCAGGAGGTGCATCATGCTCTTTTTATCCTCCACAGCCAACACTTCGAATCCTACCATGGCGAAACTCTCCACCAAGTTTGCGACGGCTTCGTTGAGGGCTTTAAACTTGTCACTGCGCAAGATGGGGGACTCTTGCTCGAGACAGGGGAGGAGATGGGAGAGGTCTTGAACCTCGGTGTAGAAATCGAGGTTGAATGGAAGCGTGTCGTAGTCGGCGACCTTATCGATCTTGGTCAGGACGTTGATGTGAGGGAGGTCCATCTGCATCATGGCCCGGAGCGCGAGGAGCAGGTTCGAGAGGTAGAGTGACGGCTGGGTCAGACAGAAGCTGTCGGAGAGGTGCAAAACAACCAGCTGCAAACAATTCAGCGCATACAACAGGACAAGCGTGTTGCGTTCTCCAGACGTACCCTGAAGCCTAATTTCTGCAACTTGAAAAAGATATTGCGCAGCGAGTTGTGGTGGGTGTACAACTCGACCTGGCCAGGACAATCAAACAAAATATAGTCTTCTCCCAGCTCTTTCAACCCCTCTTCGAGCCATTCAAAATTGTGTTCCAGCTCTTCAAGTGCGTATAAAACACCACCATTGGGACCTAGGTTGTCATTGCCCATGATCTCTTCGAGTGTCACAAGATTGCGAATGTCGAGGGCACATGGGTAGCTCGTCTTGTCATTCGCGGGGTCCAGGTTAACTACGGAGCATTGACGTCCTATAGCGCCCATGAACTGGTGCACTGGAGAGGAATCAGCCTCGAGTCTCTACTTGTCGCGGCGCATTCAGCAAAGCTTACTGCCGTCGCAATAGGTACTCTTGCCCGCGCCGGGGCTGCCGATCACAAGCTGGGCGAAGGGCATGTCTGTTTGGTCGATGGACTTCTCTCTGAAGTTGTATTGTAGAAAAAATGTTCTCAGTCTTTGTTAAAGATCAGGAAGCAAAGACAGCGCCTAGGTGACGTTGGTTGCGGGTCTCAGAAACGCCCCGCGTCGTGCTCCCGCTAGAAAAGAGCTGCAAGGATCAGGGTGTCTGCAGAGCTCTCCCCTGTCGCTGTTACAACCTCCAACCCATGTGAATATCAACATCCGCGTTCAACATCATACGGATTTCTTCCAATATTAGTCTTCTCAACACAAGTCCATACCTCATATATCAGCATGGCTCCAGGTATGCGACGTCTTCCTCCTTTTCTCGTGTCAAGCTGACAGAAGTTACTTAGCAACACAATTCGAAGTGGCGCAACCCCCAGACGATGCCGTCTCGCGCGTCATCTTTGCGCCCGAGTCCTCTACGCGGCTCCTCGTTTCTTCATGGGACAAGAACGTGTACCTCTACGAAATTGATGACGGCGACGCCGCATCGGCAGCGCTGGTCAAGCAGTATGAGCACCGCGCGCCTGTCATGGATGTGTGTTTCGGCGGCAGCGACAATGAGGCCTTCACGGCTGGGCTGGATAACAGGGTGACAAAGTAAGGGCAACACTCTGCACACGGAGGGTGTGAGTACGGCTGCTGACACGACTTCACCCAGAATCGACCTTGAGACCGGCGAACAGACCGTCATGAGCGAACATACCAAGCCAGTACGGTGCGTTGTCTACTCCGCTGAACACCAGATCCTCGTCTCCGCCAGCTGGGACAGCACTCTCCACTTTCACAATCTCGCCGCGCCCGGCTCTACGCCCGCCGTCGTGGCCCTCCCCGGCAAGCCCCACGCTATGTCCGCGAGCCCAACAAAAGTCGTTGTCGCCATGACCGCACGGCTGGTGCACATCTTTGACCTTCCCACCGTCGCCAAACAGCTCAGCGCCACAAGCCCACACATCACGCCGTGGCAGCAGCGCGAGTCCTCACTAAAATTTCTCACGCGTGCAGTGGCTTGTATGCCGAATGACGCCGGATATGCCACCAGTAGCATCGAAGGACGTGTGGCGGTGGAGTGGTTCGAGGATAGCGCCGAGTCGCAGGCGCGCAAGTACGCATTTAAGTGTCACCGACAGGCGAATGCCGAGGAGGACGGCGGCGGCGACGTTGTGTACCCTGTGAATGCTCTGGTTTTCCATCCAGTGTACGGCAAGACCTTTGCGAGTGGTGGCGGGGATGGTACCGTGGCGTTGTGGGATGCTGAGGCCAAGAGGCGTATGAAGCAATATCAGAATTTCGGAAACAGTGTTGCGTCTTTGGCATTTTCAAGGAATGGCAAATACGTCGCTGCAGGAGTATGCCCGGGGTTCGAGACGGGACAGGAGGATTACAGCGGTGCGGGTCAAACTAAGGTAGTGATCCGCGAGCTGAGCGAGACGGAAGCCAAAGGCAAAGGCACGAAGTGAGAAGATACCCATTGAACACAAAGAAATTGGAAGTCGAACTCCAAATTGTCGAGTAGTATGAGTGTCAAGGTTTCGGGATTGTTTCTGGTAAGAAAACCATATATTCAGTCAAACTTGCACAAGGCAAGCTTTGATCCAGCCTCGTCTTCTTCCTTGCCCCAAGTTGCTGATTGGGATCTTATGGAAGCTAGATAACTACTGAGCTAAATGGATATGAACACACAGTCTGGGTGGGAAAATGCGGTTAGCAGCGGCGACTTCCCAAATAGCAAGCTCTCTGTCCGGTCTGATGGTATAAAAGTGACAGCGAAAAAAAAAAAGTCATGTCAGCAGATTCTCGCGAATTCTAGATCCGACAACAGCTCTCTACTTCCATGGAGACGTGTCAGGGATTTCGACCTCTCGCCTCCACTCGCTCGAATCCGGACGGAGGGTCAGCGTATTTTCCTTAGAATCCAGCACGTTCAAGACCCACTGCTTTGGAGGAAGTTGGCTCTCGGCCTTATCGATGTCTGCGACAGTCTCCGGTGTATCTGTGCGAGGAATGGTCGCGAGGGCAGCTACATCTTCATTGTCCTCCGGATATACAAGCAGGACGACGGACTCATCACCATCAGAGATGTAGGGAGCCTCCCCTTCGACGTCCCCGCCGTGCTCAGGTGCATTCGTGCGATAGGTAGTTGCCACAGAGAGCTCTTCTTCGTTACCTGCCGGAGGATCAAACACCACAGGCTCGTCATCATCGGAGATGTAGAGGAAGTCGTTCACATGCTTTGCATGAGATTTTCTGATTATTTCCACGCCGGCTTTTGAGTGCGTGTTGTAGTTGTCCATCAGGACATCCGCAACAGAGAGAGCCATGGGCTCCTCATCATGATCAGACACATCAAGGCTGGTACGACGCTTCAGCCGGTTTCCAGTGCCCTGATCAGCGGGTTTCGACTGCTTGACTTGGAGCAGATCATCGTCTTCCTCAGAATCGATCTGGAGCATGGAGGTGCTGAAGTACTGTCTTCTGCTCCAAGGAGGTGTCGTTGTGGCGACTCGGGGTTTCTTCTGCCCTCGGAGCCACGTTGGACCCTCTATCTTCTGGAATGCAACACTTTTCTGCATAAGCTCAAGAGAACCGATGCTGCGGTCAATACTGTCAATCCGTCGCCTCTTGCCAACGACATCTGGCCGCGCCTCGTCACGCTCGAAGCCATCACTGGAGTGTGTGACTATGGTTCCATTGGAAATCTCAAGCTTTCTGAACCCTTGGGTATTGCTGTCCTTGCACCGAACGGTCGAGTTTTTGTAGACTATACTGGCGCTGGCGGAAGTCACTTCGAGCATCGACAGAGATTCATCGACGTCGAGTGAGCGACGGGCTCTCGTCGTCTTCGGAGTGGCTGTTGAGGAAAGACAGAGTAGCCTACGTTGCTTGGGACGGGGTGTTATGGAACGTGTGAGAGCTGTATCATTGAGACGTCGCAGATGCAAGAAACCTTGACTATGTCAGCCAGTGCTCTGACGAATCTGACAAAAATTCCTAACTCTCAAACTTGTCTGGCTTGCCCAAGCTCCTGTCGTCCTGACTGGTACTCCGAAGGGCCCTGAGCTCGTGGGTGGCATCGTGAGCGCGTAGACCGAGGGTTACCCTGGGTTCTTGGGTGCCATCTTTGGCTTGCAGCTCATCGCCAGTTCTATCGCCGTGCGGGTGCTTGTCGACCGGTGCAGCATCTTCTTCAGCCTCTATGGGGACGCTCGACTCCAATTCGTCCGTCTCTAGCGGATGAGTGAGTGCAGGAGCGGACGAGCTCAAAAGCTCCCAAAATATTTCAGTAGGTGTCTTGCCCCTTGGTGTAGTGCGTCTCCTCTGCCTGCGCTGGTGACAACCAGGCTGGGCGCCACGGTGCATGTCGCCATGATTGTCGGAATTTGTGATGTCTCTAGGATGTAACAATTGCTCAGGAAGAATGGTGGAGTTGCGCTTGGTAATACGGCCATGGCGAGAGTAGGTTCGCAGAGGCACTTTGACGCCAGAGTCTTTGATTGGTTCCGATACAATCTCGTCTCTGGACATCGTGTCAAGCTTGAGGCCCCAAGGCTATCAGCAGATTGGCTTTGTGGACAATCAACTATCAAATTGACCCATCACCAAGGCTAAGTGTGTTTAAGGATTCATGAGATCGACTGGCGTAAGAGAGGCAGCGCAGCTGTCAATTCAGGAGATGAGAAATGGAGGATAGCACAAGGCAAGTACCTAAAACACCTACTGGCAGGTGCTGGTTGGGAGAAGCTACTACCTGCTGAGGCTGGTCTCCTACCACGTACCTGCCTAAAGGCTAAAGCAGACCTCAGCCCTTCAAGGTCCAAGCACATCACAATGAACTACAAATGCAGTCTATCACTCCTGTATTGCCAGCTGTCTTCGAAAGAGAAACACCCCCTGATTTCTTCAGACTTGATCTGGTTCCAAATGGACCATTCTGTGATCTCCATACATACGACGCCAGCGCCAGACTGGGGATGGGGTCAAATTACTCCACTGCATTACCCTTGGGAGAGCCCACTATTGAAGAATGTACTTTTTGCTCTGTTCGTCGTGCCAGTGGTATCTTTGGCCTGTCCACAACATGCCGGAGGTTTGTAGCCTTCGTTCTAAGTTCTGTCCAATTGCAACCTATGCAAGCAATCAGAGGGCCTATCAAAGCAGCGTTCCTCATATATGTATCTACAAGAGAATCGTCTTCGTATGCTCTCCCGTAGAAATAAAGACTCCAGCCTTCACACTTCTATTCCTTGGCTCGCTTGTTGGTCTGCAAGGTCTGACAACAGGAGACGAGCTTAATTTTGAACAATAACCGAAAAAGCTTGGGCTGAGAGATAACATCTTTAATGAGCATGAGCGCTTGGTAGGAGAGGCTTCAGCATAGTGTTGGTTCCAAGGTCAAGGCCCTGCATAAGGGCGTGAGCTGTTATTTTATTTTGAGATCAGCGGTCATGTTTGACTTGTCAATGAAATTTCTCACATGAAATACAGTGTTTTCTGTTCGTCTTGTCCATTAGTCGTATTCGCTCATTAGCTGGATGCGATTACCTACTCAGGTAGATATGTTCGTTTTGCAGCGGAGAGGTTGATGGAGAGCAAGTCCAGGCTCGGCATGGTTTACTGCCTTTATATTGTCGGCTTATACATTATGATCAACAGAAGGTACTTTTCAATGATATACCATTGATCACACAGAGGAATTTTCTTGCATGACAAGGCTATCACTCATGTGCTGAGTGAATGATTATAGTCCTACTGCACGAAGAACCGAGACTCACCAGAGGTACCCAAAGTTTATGTGCTGCGACCAATGTTATCTGTTCATGATCAATGATAATTCTTTTTCTTTCCCCACCGTGTGAGACTATGGATGAGGCTCAAATTCTGTTGTTACCTATTTAGAAGATTTAGGGGGAGATTATGCCACTGAAACACAAAATTCAATGTAGTTTGGTCTATGACTGTACATCTCCACTTCCTTTTCCACTGAACAACATTATTTTGAGTATCTCAGAATCAGGTGCCAGGTTAAGTGATTGGACAAGAGATTGTTCATCTCACACAATATCACAGTGGAGAGGAGAACTTCAAGTGCCCAGGTGGGTGTTAAGTTGAGCATGAGCGACATACTAGTCAGGGCGGTGACTAAGCCCCCGTTTTGGGGTTTGCACTTTCATATGCCCGGGCTCGAGAACTCCCCATTCCACGGTAACTTCGCTCCGTCAAACTAAATTGCGTCAAACACGTTTTATTGCTCCTGTTCTCGCCATCATTATCTTAGCCATTCGCGACATATTTCTAGTATATGGCAGCACGATTGACCTTAAAATGGCTGACAAAGATGGCAAACAATTCAAGTACCGGCAGGAGATCCAGCAGATGATGTACGTTGGCGGCGAAACCGGCGAGCCATCCATCGAAACGATGGGCATCATCGAGGAGATCGTCCGACAACAAGTCATCGAGATGCTGCGCTCCAGCACTGAACTCGCTGCCCGTCGCGGCTCGCGCTCCCTAACAATCAATGACTTAATCTTCCAGATTCGCGACGACGCGCCTAAGGTCTCTCGGCTGCGCACCTTTCTATCGTGGAAGGATGTGCGTAAGAACGTAAAAGACTCGGAAGATAAGGCCGGCGATGGAGCGGATATTGGAGGTGCAGACGACCCTATGGCTGCAGGTGGACCTGCGGCGGGTCCCGTGGACGAGGCGGCGCAGAAGAACAAGAAGAAGAAGGTCGCCCTGCCGTGGGAGCCGAGCACATACTACAACCAGGATGTCCCCGAGCGTGAGGACGAGGAAGATGAAGAGGAAGAGGAGATGAACTACATCACGCTACAGCGATTGCGCAAGGCCGACGAGCGCACCAAGGCCATGACCAAGGAGGAGTACGTCACATGGTCGGAGTATCGTCAGGCATCATTCACATACCGCAAGGGAAAACGCTTCAGGGAGTGGGCTGGCTTTGGTATTGTCACTGACAGTAAGCCATCGGATGATATTGTGGATATGCTCGGTTTCTTGACGTTCGAGATGGTGTCGATGCTGACAGAGGAGGCTCTGAAAATCAAAGAGCAGGAGGACTTATGGAGGGAGAGGACTGGTGGAGAGAACGCGGGAAATACCAAGAAGCGAAAGCTACACCAGAGTCTTTTTGACCCGCCAAGCGAGGGTAGGACACCTGTCGAGCCAAGACATATTCAGGAGGCTTTCCGGAGGTTACAAGCGAGACCCAAGAAGTCGCGTGCCATGTTGAACGGTACAAGACTGCCACAGCGTCACGGGTTGAAGCTGTTCTGAGTCATCTCGGACTACAGCTGGGAACGGTTTGGACTAGAGTGGGCTAAGACTTTGGCTGGTTTGGCTTTGACTTACGGGGAGTGGCGCATTTCCCTTGGGTTGTAGAGGCGTTGCAATATTGGATTTCGGATACTTGGCGGAGGACATACTTCAAAGGCAGCATAGCATCGGCGTAACGGCATCAATTTTTTTCGGGTCATTGGGCATCAGATCCCCAGTGTAATCCCAGTTATGAGAATTCAGACTGACTCAATGAGTTCATCCTAACACTCATCGTCATGTGCATCCTGGCCGACAGAAGTTCAGCTCACTGGAGAGGTTTCTAGGGTCAACCAATCGCCGAATCCTTCACCCCGACTTCCCCAAGCCACGATGTAATGTGCAGCCAAGAGATGCCACTCTTCTACCTCATCCAGGCCTTCCAGGGCATCTAGCCTTTCCTTCTCCTCCGTGGACACCCAGCGCTCCCATAGCTTGTCCACAGTTTTTTGCTCAACCTTTGTGAATCCGGCCTGCCGAAGCCTCTGCTCCTGGTCTCTGGGCTCTTTGTGGTCCTCCAAAGTAGGCATCTTGATTCCTCGTGCTGCGAGGTTGGACACCATCTGCCGCCCAAAGGGGTCGTCTGGTTTGACTGGCTCATATAGCACCAGTCCGAGGTCTGGTATTCGATCAACGAAATACTGAACCACTCTATTCGCCTCGTGTGTCTCGAGGTAGCATAGACAGCACTCCGAAACCAACAAAGTTGGAACGTCTGTACGCAAACCAGCCAAGAGACTATTATGAGAAGTAGCTGCGCCCTGTCCGTTCCGAGGGTCCCTTGCGAGATCTCTCAAGTCCAAGCCGTGACACCAATAGCGATTGCCGTTACCCTCAGGTGCACCCCTCCAGGAGCCGGTGGCGCCACCCTCCTCGACGGGCTCGGGATCACGGATGACCTTTCTCAACGATGGTGTAGCCTGGATTATCATGCGCTTGCGGTTGCTGATGGCCGGGAAATCGACCTCATGGTATATCAGAGGACGACGCCGATTCTTCTGTGAAAACAGCCTGAAACTACGCGTGTCCGTTCCGGCTCCGAGCGAGATGATCTGTCTTTCACCCTTTTCTCCGTCACTTGCAGAATTGCCGCTCAGAAATGAATCAACAAGCCTGTCCAATGAGATCGTCCTTGTATATGTACCTGGGACGAGGTTAGCTTTCATGTTTTTAGAAGGGAGAGGAGCCAGCTTTCTGACCTCTGTTGATGATAGGAAGCCTACGGCCTAGACTTTGCCCTTGAACAAAAAATAGAGCATACGGATCATTTAGGTAGCCCACTTCAACAGCACTTAGACGGGACACGGCTGCATCGGTGTCGGTGCCCTGGATCGTCGCATCATGCTGTGCCTGGCTCGAAGCGGATTGTGGATGACCACCCCGGCCAGCCGCCCGGCCTCGGCCTCGACTACCTCCTCTTCCGCCTCGGAGTGAGAGGAGGTTCGGAATTGAGGGAGCTGACATATTGGGAGGTTGAGACATGGTATGTGTAAGGGACGGACCCTGAGAAGTATAAGTGCAAGTGAGGGAGCAAGTGTAGAAGAGATGTTGCTTTCGAAAGCACAATGCCAGGGGGGGGGGGTGAATCTAGCTACGCGACAAGGATAGAGCTCTAACAGCTGTAGACCCCGCCTAATCCCTGGCCGCCACGAGCCGGCCGCTGCACCCCGCTGAATTCCTAACGTCACTTCATCATACTTACCTACCTACCATAGTAGGTACTGGGGATCATCTGAATTCCAACTCGACATCACAACTCGCTATAAGGTTGCCTGGGAAGACGCGCGTCTCTACGCCAACACCTCCAGCCCCGCTTACTTCGTAACCTATCTACCACCGAGGTCATTTCTTCCCTACTTCAACATGCCTCCAACCACATCGTCCCTCATTGTTAGTGGCCATCACCATTTGCCTGACGAGCGGTAACGATCTGCTAACTCCTGTCCCAGACCAAGATCAAGGTCCAGCTCAAACTTGCGATAGCGCGACTTCGCCTCGTTCAAAAGCAAGATGAGACACTTTCCAAAGCCCAGCGGCGAGATATGGCCAAGCTCCTGGACGCTGGCAAGATCGATTCAGCCCGCATCCGTGTAGAGAACATTATCAGGAGCGACATTACAACTGAACTGCACGAGATTCTCGAGTTGTACTGCGAACTACTGCTGGCGCGAGCTGGCCTGCTGGATGGGCCAACATGCGATCCCGGGCTGGAGGAAGCTATCAAGAGCATAATCTACGCGGCACCCAAGACGGAGATCAAGGAACTGCTGACGGTGCGGACGCTGCTTGCAGAAAAGTACGGCAAACCTTTTGTTTTGGAGGCGATGGAAAACACGAACGGCAAGGTCAATGAGAAGGTGGTCAAGAAGCTGAGCGTCACGCCGCCGAAAGAAGAGTTGGTCCAAGGATATCTGGAGGAAATTGCTAAAGCGTACGGAGTGAATTGGCCAAAGAGGGATCTGGGAGAGGCACCACCAAATTTCCTTGATGATGACGACGATAGTCCAAGTGGGGGCCAAGCCCAGAAGGATTTGGAGACGCCACTTATCGCGGATACGAATAAAGATGAGGGCAAAGATGCTGCTGCGCAGGAGGAACTAAGCAAGGCAACGCCGCCTAAGACGATCGGACCAAGTAGCCCGCTGCGTGTGACACCATCGAGCCCGAGTAGCGAAAACCCACACCCCAAGGTCACGCTGGGCAAGTTGGGGTTGACGCCCAGCAAGAAGATGCAGCAGGCCAATGCTGCCACAAAACCGGCCGTCAAAAAAGATGACGTAGGCAGCGGGATACCCGACCTGGACGAATTGTCGGCCAGGTTTGCGGCTTTAAAAAAATAAATGCCACACGTGCAGTAATATATTCTTATTATAGAGGGGCATCGAGACTCGGTGTCGTTTCCTCTTTCAAATTTCTAGCGGAGGAAATTGCTTCACGGGAGTTGCAACCGTGCGGGAAACGGCTGGGAAGGTCTTTATATTGCATTTGGAGTATTCTCGGCGTAGTCGATGCATACAGCTTTGGAATTCATCTGCTTATACCCTTAATGGCTGAAGAGGTCTCCTGAGAGATGTTCCTTGGAGGCAGCGATGAGCCTTGATGGTACGTACGTATATTCCATTCTTTTCCTTTCTCGTTAGTTTGTTCAATCAAATGCCTACCTAGGTAGCTACTTCCCAGCCATCGTGTTTCTTCTGGCTGCAATCTTTGGCTGCTAGACCAGATTAGGGCCAACACCTAAGCCTTTGTTCCTCTCGCTGTCTTCCTCCAATACAAATGATTAGATTATTGAAGCAGACAATGATCATCAGCGCGCTGAAAAGAAGAGAAGACCGGACAAGGTATCCTATAAGAAGACGAATAAAATCTGGCAATTTTGAAGCTTTTGAGAGACAATGGCTTTGTGTGTATGTCCTGATGGCGGGTCTTTCCCGATTGCCTGAGTTTGAGGATAGGGGGCATGTGTTGGTTGCGCCTGCACTCTCCTGTCGCTTCCCATGTTGGGCGATATGATCGATTTGTGTCAGACAACATGCCATTTGAGGACACTTTCCAACTGCAGATGTCCATGCTGGAGTGATTCTGTTGCCCACTAAAGTGTTTGACAGGCTATTATGACACCTGATCACCAGAGGGTGCAAGCGACAAAACATGGAGTCCATTCTGACCAAGATTGACGAGGACTTGCGTCAAAAACTGGCTGGGCACTCAATGCGACGCATGAAGCTCAAGCAATTGGACCAGCTCCTTGAAGGCCACAAGGATGACGTTCTAAAGACCTATACTTTTTGGCTTCTAGAAGGATTCATCGCCAACTTGGTACCTGAAGCTAACCTGGAAAGACCACCGACCTATAACTCTCAGCTTCAGGCCTGGTGTGATCGTCTGCAAAGAAATTACGGGTTTGGTGCGGAACTCATCTTCGACACACTTTGCGACTGTACACTACGTCTGATCAATACCAACGCAGTCAATCGGCTTCATCTTGCAAAGATCAAGGAAAACATCCATCTGCGCCTATTCCGTCCTCGAGGCAAAAAACAGCGCTACCGCCATCCCCCTCCTGTCGAAGGTAGCAAGGTGTCATCTTCTCTCCGGTCCTCGGACGGACACACACTCAAGACCAACGACAACGAGGAGTATCGCAAAGCCACCACAATGCGCTCCAACCACATCGATGTCAGTGGAATCCATGAGCCTGACCTGAGGGACTGTTCATCCGACTCTGACTTCGAGGTGGAATTCTTGGCTTCTTCTCAGAGGTCGCACCATCACCAAGTTCCCCCTTCAAGTGGTTCTCTTCTCTCTGAGGACTCGAAACCTGGTCTCGGGCTTTCTGACCGCACAGAGCAGGTGTCATACGATCTGAAGCAGAAGCACATCCAGCCAGACACATACGAGAAGAAAGTGCCGGATGGCAAATTTGGGGCTTCTCGTATGAAGCGCAACAAGAGAAGCCAGGAACAGCCCAGGACGGTCGAGAAGCCACCAGACGATTACCTATGTTACAGATGTGAGGTCCCAGGTAAGAAAATGTGTGGCTTACTGAGTGAAAGACAGCAAGTATTAAGTTTGCAATCCTTTACAGGACACTTCCTGCAGGACTGCCCTACCAACCTTGACCCTTCCTTCGACAGGACTCCAGTTGGCACTTACAAGTGCATGATCTGTGGCAGAACAAAGGCCCATCTCACTTCACTTTGCCCAGAAAATACCGACCCTAAGTCTCTTACGCAGCTTCGTCTGAGGTTAGGCGCCGTGGCCAACAGACGGCTACAGAGAAAGGACGAGTACCGCCCAGACTACGAGAAGAAAGAGCAAAAGGGACAATGGGGAGACAGACTCGACAGTCTGAATGACGGACTTATGAACGAGGACCGCCGTCGTGCTATTCTCGAGCTTGGTGACGAAGACAATGACCAGCTCGTCAACCAAGACAGCTTTGAATCTCGCTACAATCAAGCCAAGCGCGCGTACGCTCGCCAGCAGTCACCGCAAGATGATCAGGACACCTACCGCTACACTTTTCAGCCACCCAAACGAGTCCGTCTTGACGACCGTAAGCAAGAGAGTAGCCGTGGGCATGGACATGTGCCTGAACGTCAAAGCTGCGGGAAGAATAGCGCCTTCTCCACCAATCCATCCGAGCTACTTGCAGCCCTGAACGGCCCCCGAGCTGATATCGGTCGCCTCTCATATTGGGACAGTGGGGACCAGCTCCCACCAGCTCCAAAGGAAATTGATCCTCCCAGATACCGAGGCCCTGATATATCGTTCTCGTTCAATCCTATGCGTGCCAAAAAACAGCCTCTGGCGCAAGAATCCTGGTCCGAAGACAACCATCCCAAAGAACTCAAAGCCCTGTTCCCCTACGCCGATTCCGATTGGGTTGAAGACATGGCCAGCTTCGATATTGTCCAATTCTTCGAAGAGATGGACGATCTTATACTTTCGACTGCCTCCAAAGCGCAAGCAATAGGTTCGTCCACGAAGATCGACTAGGACAGATGAAGGCTGATATTTCTCTACTGTCGAAGAGCATTGGGAATGCGAGTGATTAGTTTGGGGGCTGCCAAAGAAGAGAATTCGTGTCTTGTCCGGTGACTTCACGTCGAAGCGTTGAGCGTGCTTATAGCTGAGTACTTCGGTACTGCACTGAGTGCCAATGAAGATGAAAGTCTTTGCGAGTACCGGCACTTGTGCGTGTTCTCGGAAAGACATCTACTGCGTGTCTTGAAATACAGAAGTGGGTGGAAACGCTGATTTGCCACAGTGAGATTTCGGATATCATTACATCGGTTTAGTGACTTCGAAGAATATGTCGAATCCGACGAGGCTGCTTTCGCAGTCAGATCTTGTAGTGTTCACTGGCTACGACTACTGCTTGTGAGACATAGGCAGCTACAGAACACCGAATCTGGTGTAGGTTGTGATGCCTTCAACTATTTCAGCTCACGAATATTCGAACCATTGAAATGGTATTCTGCGGGTGCATTTAGGCAGAGGAAGCGGCTTGTGACTAGCCAAAGCGCACGTCTGAAAGGGAACATGTCAATAAATAGCTGTGTGCAAGGACCTGCCGTTTCACTCTTGCCTGAGAGAAATTCACATGAAATGTGGCGGATGTTACTTATAATCGGCGAAATTCACCCTCGTGATTCCTTTCCCAGCACCACTGGTCCGCAATGGTCTGGCATAGTCCGTCCGGAACTCCATACGCCTCGCCCAAAGCAATTCAATGTACAAATGGCAGTCGACCGACTTAGTCCATTATCTCCCGGCATAACAGCCACGCCCGTCGACGCTGGGAGTTACTCCAGTTTATCCAAGTGCTCTAATCGCGTCAAGACCACCTGCTTGCTCGTTTCCTCGATCTCGCCCGCCAAGAATACCTCGTCCAGTATGGCATAGACCTTGTAGAAGTTGAAGACCAGGTCCAGCTCGCACACGTTGCCGAAGAATGAGTCCAGTACCTCGACGAAGAAGTGGATAGCTTCCAGGTAGGCGAGCTCGTTGTCGTTGGTGTCAACGCAAGCGCAGAAGAATAGTCCTGCGTAGCGCCGGTAGACAATTTTGTTGTTGCGGAATTCAACGAAGTTGGACTGGTATTTCTGGTCGCGGGGTGCTACGAGGCGGTGAACCTTCGAAGGGGAGAGGTGTGTGAGTGGCTGGTCGCAGCAGAGGTGTGAGCAGAAAGAGACGGAACATACCTCGCCCTTCAACTTGATCTTCTCGTCGTCGCTATAGGGCACATACCACTTCGCCAAGCGCGTCTTGCCCCTGAATATCCTTGTCAGCTTGTGGTCCAGAGTCTGTCACCGTTATAATACAAGACGTCTTACTGGCGGTTTTGGATGAGAATAAAAGACAGCATCTTGGGCGCGCAGGTTGGCAATGCTCAAGATGTCGCGTTGTTGAAGAGAGGACGTTGAATGCGGCTCCATCCCCGGGAGTTTAGCGTGGGACCCCGGCCAGGTCGCCCCTGACTGCCCGCGAACCTTGACTCGGCTTGGCGCGGGTGGGGACCCCCTGGCCCGGCTCAAATCTACAGTCATTGCGGGCCTTTGGAAGCATTAGTATTCCGTACTTCGTAAGCCAACCAAGCCCTGTAAGCTGCGCGGGTGGGCTGGGAACCTTGACGGCCCGCCTCCAGCTTCTCCAACTCTCGAACTTTGTGATCAACACATTCCAGCATCCGGCGCGTGTTCCTGTCCCACTGTGCTTCCAGAACTTTTCCCTATTCTTGCTGACACGCTAGGTTCGATTTGAACATCTGTCACTTCAAGCGATCGTCCATAGCACATGGTATGGCGAATGAGAGAGCTATGGAAGCTGTGAAATATTAAAGATCCGCTGCAAACCCACGACTGGCCTCATCTGGACTCTCACACTCCTCGAACTGCGAAGGCGTGTGTAGCTGCGAGGCGCACCGCACGAGCGCATCATGGCGCGTTTCCCACGCTTCACCTTCCTGGCTTTGGCCGTGGTCTTCCATTTGGTTTACATTGCGTCCATTTTCGATATCTATTTCGTCAGTCCTATTGTTTCTGGCATGCGACTCTTTCAAGTCGAACGCCAGCCTTACAGCAGAGCCCCTGCCGACAGGCTGGTCCTAATAGTTGGTATGCGCTCTTCCGGCCACTTTTAAGTATGCAGTCTAGACTCACACAAATTGCTATTCAGGCGATGGCTTGCGCGCAGACAAAGCCTTCCAATCCTTTCCCGAACCGTACCCCAAGTCCGATGCAGACCTCGAGCCGCGCCACCTGGCGCCCTTCCTGCGATCGCGAGTGCTAGAACATGGCACCTTTGGTGTCTCTCATACTCGTGTGCCGACCGAGTCACGACCTGGACATGTTGCGCTGATTGCCGGACTATATGAGGATGTGTCAGCCGTGACGACCGGCTGGAAGTTGAACCCAGTCAACTTCGACAGTGTATTCAACCGCAGCCAACACACGTGGAGTTGGGGCAGCCCGGATATTTTGCCCATGTTCGAGCAGGGGGCTGTGCTGGGCCGAGTCGATGCATACACTTATGGAGCCGAGGAAGAGGACTTCTCGCAAGATGCAACGCATCTGGATTACTGGGTCTTCGATCACGTCAAAGACCTTTTCGAGGAGGCTTCCCGCAACAAAACCCTCAAGGAGGCCCTAAAACAGGAGAAGGTCGTCTTCTTCCTGCACCTGCTTGGTCTTGACACGACCGGCCACTCATATCGACCATATTCGAAGGAATATCTGCACAACATCAAGGTCGTTGACCAGGGAGTCAAGGAAGTCACCGAGGTCATCGACAGATTCTACAATGACGGCAGGACGGCGTATGTGTTCACTGCGGATCACGGCATGAGCGACTGGGGCAGTCATGGTGACGGTCACCCGGATAACACACGGACACCCTTGATTGCATGGGGCTCTGGCGTCGCGAAGCCTGAGATACATCCTGGAACCATCGCACCGGGCCATGATGAGTACTCCTCGGACTGGGACCTAGACAAAATCAGAAGGCATGATGTGAGTCAGGCAGATATCGCTGCTTTGATGGCATATCTCACTGGACTTGAATTCCCCGCGAACTCTGTTGGCGAGCTCCCATTACCATTCCTCGCAGCAGATACCCGAGAAAAATCGGAGGCACTCCTGGTCAATGCTCAGAGCATCTTGGAAATGTACCGAGTAAAAGAAGAGAAGAAGAAAGCCTCCGAACTGAGATTCCGGCCATACCGACCTTTGAGCGAAAGTGGACATTCCCCCGACGAGCGTGTGGAGAGTATTCGCCAGCTCATTACAGATGGTAAATATGAAGAGGCAATCGAAGAGACTGAGAGCCTTCTCGGAATTGGGCTGCAGGGGTTGAGATACCTTCAGACTTACGACTGGCTCTTTCTGCGGGCACTTATCACCATTGGGTACCTTGGGTGGATAATGTACGCCATCACGACTGTTATTAACCTCCACGTGCTTCAAGGGACTGTGGTGCCGGCCAGAAATATGATGGTGACGGGAGCATTCGTTGGTGTTCTTGTTCTGCTCTACGCTTCGTTCATCATATCGAAGTCGCCGTTAACATACTACGCTTATGCGGCGTTCCCTGTCTTCTTCTGGGAGGGGGTGACCGCCCGCCGGGAGTGCCTCGTCCGGGGAGCTAATGTCATCTTTGGAAGCACGCGACCATTATCCCTGGTCTCAGGCGCTGCTATTTACATCGGTATTATTATTTCTTTGGCCATTGGCTATATCCACCGGGAGGTCTTGACCGTGCTGTATATTGTGGGCGCGTTCTGGCCTTTGGTCTCTGGAGTATCATTTGTCAAGAAAAACGTAGTCTTATCGCTGGTATGGGCTGTCTCGTGTCTCTCGATGAGCACATTCACGCTGCTCCCAGCGATGAAGACCGAGAACGTTACACTTATCACGCTAGGCAGCGCGTTAATGTTCGCAGTGGGCACGGCATATCTAGTATTCGAGGACCGCATTCTGGCCGACTTCTCGAATACGCTGGCGCCGTCAAAATCAAGCAGCCGTTATATATCGCGAACTCTTGTTGGGATTCAGATAGGCCTGGTCGCTCTTGCCATGGTTGTCACGCGGTCGAGTGCGTTGTCTATGCAAGCGAAGCAGGGGCTGCCTCGCGGCAACCAGATAGTAGGGTGGCTTGTGCTGAGTAAGTCCTGCTGACTGCATGTGTTTAAAGTCAGTGCTAACGATTGACTCGCAGTCGTGTCACTACTGATGCCGCTGGCATACCGACTGGAGAGCAACAACAACGATCTACACCGACTCGTGCTGATCTTTCTGACCTGCGCACCCACATTTGTGATTTTGACCATCTCTTATGAAGGGCTGTTCTACGTCGCTTTTTGGGTGACGCTGGTGGCGTGGGTGAGGCTGGAGTATGAAGTCTACATGAAATCCACTCAAAAGCTGGACGTTGTTGTCGAACGCGCCTCAGGCAATGGTTCAACGGACTTGAAGCAGGTTCCTGCCAGCCTGCCAAATCCATACCGGCCACTCACCATTTCTGATGCACGCGTGGCACTCTTCTTTTTTGTCTTCCTACAATCTGCCTTCTTTTCTACCGGCAACGTCGCCTCCATCTCCTCCTTCAGCCTCGAAAGCGTCGCCCGACTCATTCCGATATTCGATCCTTTCTCGCAAGGAGCCCTGCTGATTTTGAAGCTGATGATACCGTTCGCGCTGGTATCCGCCAATCTGGGAATTCTCAACAAGCGGATCGGCGTCGCGCCGTCTGCACTGTTCATGGTGGTCATGGCGATCAGCGATATATTGACGCTATACTTCTTCTGGGTCGTCAAGGACGAGGGCTCGTGGCTGGAGATTGGGAGTACCATCAGCCACTTTGCCATTGCGAGCTTATTGAGTGTGTTTGTGGCAGCGTTGGAGGGCGTCTCGGCCTGGTTCATTAGCGGCGTTGAGGTTCTAGGGATGCCGAGCAAGATAGGGTCTGGAGGCGTGGCTGGAGTGGATGGTAAAGCCCCAACGCATGGAGTCGAAGCCGTGGCAAGGGCAGGGTCCGGAGCCCAGGCCAAGACGAAGAAGTCATAATGCCTCATATGCTGTCGCAAATGCGGTCTGACATATTGGCGATACTACGACAAGAAATGGCATAACATAATCTGCCAAGAACTGCCCGGCCATTGAGACCGACGACTTTCCTCAGCTACGTGACAGGTAGACAGTGTTGCGCGGCACTTCGCCCCCCTTCCCGTCAGCAAAGTCTGTAGACAGACAGTATAGGCTTGGTTTTATGATAAACAAGCCTTGAAGTAGCTTGTTGGTCGTCCAGGGCACAAATCGCGGGGCTGGATACTAGGTATCACGCTGTGAAAGGTGTACCGATACATGAACGACTGTTAACACAATAGGCGTCGTATACCACGTAGCACCTGACGTGTGCCCGCGAAAAAAAGTAGGATGCCAAGTGGTCAACGCAGGTCTACGGGTTTACGTGGGTAGCCTTGCACCTTGTGTACCTCGGCATTTTAGTCAGCCTTGTCCCTCCTGCCTGTCACATGCGACGTGCCAGCCTGGCCCGGATTCGCCAGTATGGGGATTTGCTTGTTTTGTCCATTGTGGTTGCATTGGATTTCTCTTTGCGCCTGCATGCACCCCGCATTCTGAGGTGCAGAGAGGATGCTGCACTGCGTTTATGACGGGTACGTGGAAGGTGTATTCACTTGGCCCTTTGGAACCAGGATCTTCGGTCTTGGACCGTTGGTTTTGGCTTGTTTTCTATCAACAAGTACATTCGACTTCCCCGCGTCCTTGGGTAATAGAAACATAGGGCACGTGAACACGAGCCACGATTCTATTGATCTGTATTTCCTGCGCAGACAGAAACTAAGCCTTCTAGGTGTAAAGTCGCACTTCATGGATCTCGGGTAGAACTGCCTTTCGAGTTTAAGATGAACATTGATGCACTGCGGACGATGAAGGCAGTCAAAAAGGGACATAAAAGAAATACTGCCGAGCTCTTTGCTGCGAGTATGTATCGAATAAGGGCTTCATGCAAGGACCGAGCCCTGGACCTGACGTAGTACAAAACCGACGAAACCTTAAAAAACCAGCAAGATCGCCTGACCGCGCGCTGATCGTCGACGTCGGCACCGGAACATAAGATCCGCAGGTTGATGAACTGAACAGACAAAACTTGGTGTTGAAGAAAGACGATGAAAAAGAAAAGAAAAGGAGAGGACATGCCAATCGACAACGGGGGTTTGTAGCCGGGGCGGGGGCGAGGCGTTGCCATCTTCTTCATCCTCAAGGCAAGCACCTAAGCACCTCGTGGACAACGTTCCCGAGGATAATTAGAGATCGACTGCTTACCATATATGTACTATGGTACTAGTTATGCACTTTGTAGGCGAAACAACTACACACAATTCTTTGCAATTTCTTGCGGGGTCTGTCCGTGCCTGGGTTCGTGTACGAATAGGATCGATACATATCTGGGACTATGTATGTAGGCAGGTCGTTGGCTGATTGAATCCTTGACCAAAGTCCAAACGGCGATTGGCCATGCGTTTAATTTCTTCACTAGGCTGTTCCGTATAGTGGTATTGGGAATGGAAACATCTGTGAGCATTGCTGCAGACCTATTCGCACAGTACATACCAGGATACCTCCAGCTTTGGGGCAATTACCGTTTGCCGTGGTTCTGAAGGAACCACCTGAACTAGCTGTAGTCGAAGGCTTGCTAGCGTCGAATGAACGACAAGCGTGCACACCAGCTGTACCGTACCTTGACGGGCTTGCGGCTTGATGAGGCACGCACCACAATACATAGTACCTTGCGACGTCCCATGCATTCGATCGGAAGGCACTCAGCCTGGATTCCCTAATTCCGTACCCGCAAATTTGTATCAACGCCGCCCAGTGCACACACCCAGGCTGCTGGACTGCCGGAAGGATATCAAACCTTGTCGCAAGCTCATCTGTTCTTTTTATCTTGCTTCCACAAGTAGAAATCAAGTCCTCGTCAACATCCCTCATCAATCCGCAGCGCCGGGCGTGCACTGTGCAGGCTAATCCTCGATCTGTCCCGATCCCGACGAAGCCATCCCCATCTATGATCTGAGCCTTCTCACCCACCTGGCAGTGCTGTAGCGTAATGTCGCATTGCCAACACCTACACCTCCACTAGCTTCCCATCGCGCACCACTCTTTCGAACCACGCGAAACCTATCCGATCCTTTCTATTTAATCCAGTATGGAGTCCGAGGCGTCACTCGTCGAGGCGCTGCAGCAACAGCACCAGCACCAGCAACAGCACCAGTCGGCCCATCAACAGCAGAGCCCACCCGCCAACAACGGTGTCAATGGCGGCCATGACGCGACACCACCACCCAGCGCGTCCGGTCCGGGGGCGTCCAAGAATGATGTGTCCGCCAACATGGCTGCGAATCGCGACCATTTAAGCTTTAGGAGGTTAGACCAGAGCTCCAACTCTGCTTCGCAACCGCGTCTCGTCGTTGTTAACAGAAGACCTGTGCTGACTCGCCGTGTTCAACCAAAGACAACGAGCATCCCGTGCTTGCGAGGTAAGTCGATTGTCCTCACTGAATTGTGCTTTTTCCAGGTGTAGGCTGCTGGTTGAGTGTCGTGGATCTCTATGTTTTGTATCTCAATTCTGTCTTGACGAGACTAGGACTGCTCTGCAGTTCCGAGGCTGGCTGCTGCTTTGTGCCTCGGCATCTCGACAGACAGCTTCGATGCCTCTCTGACGGAAGATGTGGGCGCCGGACAAGGACGCCAGATCACGCGACAACTCCATACCCACCGTCTTGGTCCGGAATTATCGTGGCTAACGGTCATCGTGTGCACACAGACTTGCCATGCGTGCGTCAATACCCCCTTCCGACAACCCAACAAGCTCTTTTCGTTCTAGCTATCGAGTCCCACGCTGGAGACGCTTTCGAGCCGTGATTCGACCGAGCTTTCACATGTGCCCCTCGCTTGACGATCGTACGAGACTGACAGTCCTGATTGTAACAGAAGGAAGGTGAGATGCGATGCTGCCTCGTTGGGCATACCGTGTACGAACTGCGTTGCCTTTCAAATCGAGTGCAAGATACCCCAGCCCAAGAGAAAAAAGACCCAGGCGGCTTCTACAACCAAGGACTCAGACAGGTACAGACTCCGTTGTTAATCACTCTATTGATCCATAATGGCCTTGGTCTGACCGCTGATTATCCATCACCCAGTGAACGAGGCGATGGATCCGAGGACCGCTCTCCTCTACCCGCACCACCCAGTGTTGCTGGCATTGGCACCTTCAATACCAGGCCGCCCGCCGTCTATCACACTGCAGAAGGTACCCCATCAACCACCAAGACGGCGGCACAGACCAAGCAAGAGGAGGACGACAACAAAACTTACTTAAAATTAGTCATGAAACCGAAGTTCACCCGTGCCCCCATCACCGAAGCCGGCCGCGTTGCGTATCTGGGAGAGTCTTCGAACCTGACCTTGCTCGTCCACGACCGAGAGGGTGCCGCCGATGTTGTCCACTACCCTCTGCCAGAGAACGTCCGAGGATCTAGAGCCAGGCTGACCGAGCTGGACAATGTTGAGATTGACATCCTTCACCAACGCGGTGCCTTTCTCCTACCACCTCGGTCCCTATGCGACGAGCTCATCGAATCATATTTCAAATGGGTCCACCCGATTGTCCCCATCGTCAGCCGGACGAGGTTCATGAAGCAATACAAGGACCCAAAGAACCCGCCTTCCCTCCTGCTGTTACAAGCCATCTTGCTGGCCGGTTCCCGTGTATGCAATAATCCTCAATTGATGGACGCCAATGGCTCCACGACACCTGCTGCGCTCACTTTTTACAAACGGGCCAAGGCTCTGTACGACGCCAGCTATGAAGATGATCGAGTGACAATAGTACAGTCCCTGTTACTGATGGGTTGGTACTGGGAAGGTCCTGAAGATGTCACTAAAAATGTCTTCTACTGGACTCGTGTGGCCACAATTGTGGCGCAAGGGTCTGGCATGCACCGCAGTGTGGAGGGCTCACAGTTAAGTAAGGCTGACAAGAGGCTCTGGAAAAGAATCTGGTGGACACTTTTCACCCGAGATCGATCCGTCGCTGTCGCCCTGGGAAGACCTGTCCATATCAACCTTGACGACTCGGACGTGGAAATGCTTGTCGAGGACGACTTTATCGAAGACGAAGATGGACGACCCAGCGAGTACCCTCCTGATGAGATTCATGTTCATTTTTTCATGCAGTACGTGAAATTATGTGAGATCATGGGCTTGGTCCTCTCACAGCAATATTCTGTGGCAGCCAAAGGACGTCAGCGAAATCCGATCGACCTTACACATAGCGACATGGCGTTGGCAGACTGGCTTCAGAACTGCCCTAAGGTGGTCTACTGGGAAATGCCACGCCACCACTTCTGGTCGGCTCTGCTCCACTCCAATTATTACACCACACTTTGTCTCCTTCACCGTGCGCACATGCCCCCTGGCGGCGGCAGCTCACGGTTCATGGAAGATGCCGCCTATCCATCGCGTAACATCGCCTTCCAAGCCGCGGCAATGATCACGTCGATCATAGAAAACCTTTCGGCTCACGATCAGCTCCGCTACTGTCCTGCATTCATTGTGTACAGCCTGTTCTCAGCTCTTATTATGCACGTTTATCAAATGCGGTCACCCATTCCTTCAATCCAGCAGGTCACCCAGGATAGGATCAGAACTTGTATGACGACTCTGAAGGACGTTTCCAAGGTTTGGCTGGTCGGAAAGATGGTGTATACCTTATTCGAAGCCATCCTTGGAAATAGAGTCCTCGAGGAAAGGCTTCAAAAAGCAGCAGGAAAGCGGCATAACAAATTTCAGAGAAGCATGCAACAGCAGCTTGAGCAGCACGCGCAGGAACAAAACCAACAACAGCACTTGAGGGAGACAGCTAAACGTAAATACGATGAGATGGCTATCGATTTCAGCGTCACGACGCCCACACCCCAGGAGTCTTACGAACGCTCCCGACCTCAAACACCACAAGCCTTGCCGAGGAACGATCCATCCATGTCCAACAACATGCGACCACCGCAACCGCATGTTACCTCACCTGGTGGGAGTCGGAGCAACATGGACGCTTTTATGGGCGGGACGGCATCACGGCCGCAGACCCGCCCGCCAACGCCATTCAATCCGTCTTTCTCAGTTCCCACGACACCGCCTGACTTGTACCTGGTCACCCGAAACTCACCGAACCTATCTCAAGCCGTGTGGGAGAATTTCCAGCCAGACCAACTCTTCCCCGAAAGTGCGAGCATGCCCTTGTTCCCGCATGTCTCGCCATCGCAAACGCACCAGAACCTAGACCCGAACTTGATGCAGCAGCAGCAGATGCATCAACGACAACAACACGGCCCACAGCCGACCATGTCGGCTATGTATGGTGGTCAGCATCAGCAGCCGGGGCACCACGGCCAGTCAGATGGCAAGAACCATAGTCCAGTGCAGCAGCATGCTTCGGGCTTCTTGCAGTCTGGTGTTGCCGGTTTCCCCGGGCAGCAGAACGCACAGCAGCCAGGAGGCCAAGGAACTTGGCCGACTGATTTCACAGGGCTTCCGGATGGGCAAAGCCCGGGGAGCACGGGGAGTGCTGGCGGTCCTGCGGTGCCGAGCACACTGAATGTGGAAGACTGGTAAGCTTGAAAACTGCAAGACTGTCTCCCTCTATGGTATGAACATACTAATAGATTTCTAGGTTCCAGTTCTTTGGCATCGATGGTAGCGTCAATCCTTTGGCTAATTTTGATATGTCTCAAATGTCTTGAGCAAGTTGGCATAACATCTCCGAAGTATACATAATTGTGCATGCTACCCGTGGACCCAGCGAGGTTAATGAGGCTGTATGTATCTCATAAATTGCTTTGTATATACTTACAGTGCCTTGGTGGCATCACGGGAGGCGCCTGCTTTGTTAAGGGAGCATAGGCCACCAATGGGTCGTCCAGAGGTGGGAAGACATTTTGGACTGACTGTTATACCCCGGTGAACCCTGATAGCTCCATCCGTATGACAAACAAAATTCCAGCGCCTGCGCCATGCTTGAACTAAAAGATCACACATCCTCTTTCCTTTGTCTGAGATATGCTACCCAGTCTGTATCTCCACCAAGATCGCCGATATCATCACCAGCGGCATCGCCCTCCCTCCAACTCCTCTCATTCCAGGCACCACCCAGCCCACACAAATGGCGCATCGTGGGTCTGCCGTGTGGGCAATTCCACGGCTTCTCCATCTCGCCCATATGCCGCACGATGCGGTCCATCTGTTGCCGCGACAGCGACTTGCCAATCATGATACTGCTCCGGCAGGCGCGCATGGCGAGCATCTTGCGGACTTTGGACGGGCGTGGCACATAGCCACCGCCACCAACTTCCACCCCGTTGGTGATGTTGGTAGTGGTGGGGTTGTCGCCCAAGAGCGATATCAACTCCTCCAAATCGGCGAGCGTGAATGTTGTTTCTCTACTTAAGGGCAGGGCCAAGAGCTGGCAGCGAGACCCAACGGGCTCGTCGCCGGATTCATCGACGGCAACGACGAAGCCGTTCTTTGCGAGGGCGGACTGATTCTCGATGATGATTTCCTCCTCGATTGCGGTCAGTTCGAGGGGCTTAGGCCGTACGAGGCGCTGGGATTGCAAGATGGTGGTGGCTTGGAGGCGCTCAAAGTTGAATTTTTCGTCTGAGGCATGTTGATCGATAATGAAGAGCTCATCGTCTTGTGCCTTTTGTTGTTGCGTGGCTGTTGGGGGCGACAAGGAAGAAGAGGTGGAGGTGCAGCTAGGGCGCACAGCGAGGACGAAGCCGAGGTTGAATTGACCTACAATCTTCATTCTGCCAAAGTCGCCCTTGTGGATGGTGAGAGCAAGAGTGTCTTCTGCATTCTCGGCTTCGAGGCCATTCTCAAAGTCGGCCATTGCAGACTTGTCTCTACCTGCGGTGGACTCGTCGCTTTTGGTCTCCTGCAATCTCAATGTTCTCGATAGAGTCTCGACATCAACCTTGAGTCGTTGTAAGAGAACGTTCGTGGAAAATTTCCCCGTTGCTCCTCCCTTCATAAAAGCCTTCGTTCGTTTTTTATTTTCCTCGGTGGCCTCATGAGTAGCTCTCTCCGCGGCTTCTTCAACGATGCCCTGGACTTTGGAATCCTCCAGGCCTTTCTTATTTGCCTCATCCAGATACTCCCCGTCCTTTCCGTTTCTGATCTCATCATCTTCGATTTGAGAAGAGGTAACGGAAAAAGTTTCCTCGTCTTGTTCAACAAACAGGGGCGAGGATCCCTCACTAGACGTTTCTTGCCCCACGACGTCTTTCTCTTCCTCTTCCTCTTCTTCTCCTTGTTCCATCTCAGCTTCTGGGGAGTTGAGGCTGTGCTCCGGGTCATCGCTCTCAATATTCTGGGACTCCTCTTCGATATGGATTTCCTCAGCCTGCAAAGCATCAGTTTCAGTAGAAGGCCGTCCTTTTGAAGCCGCTGCCGCGAACATCTGTGTCAAGCGACCGTTGAAGGACGGTAGAGGTGCAGTTGGCCTGGACTGCCTCGGGGACTTTTGTGATTGTCTCGGCTCTGCGGCTGTCTCATCCGTTCTCGACTTTTTAGAAGGGGTACCAATGATGCTAGTCACCACGTGATCGCCGATTGTGATGGTTGCAACCTCCTGTGACGAGCGTTTCGGTGGCCTGGCGTTAGAACCACTAAGCGGAGCATTATCTGGGGGTTTCATTGATTTTGCAACAGCGGGTATGGGCGGTTGTTCTGGTATCTCTGAGTCTGAAATCTCATCCTTCAAAGATTCTGGGAGAAAACCCCGCTTCAGCTTGGCCAAGCGATTGAGAAGATCATCTCCGCCGTGAGCAGCAGCGATAGGCGGCACATGCGTCTCGATCATGTCAACGTTCCCCGATCTATCCCCATCATCTTCCACATACGTCGATTCTTCTGCACGGTCTCCTGTGCTGGTTCCAATTGCCTGCGCTGGCACTGCCTTCTCCGTTGCGGGACTGGCCATGTTCTTCATTGCCGGCTTCAGTTCCTCCCTATAATCCGACTTCCGCTCTACCTGACACGACATCAGGCCTGGTGTTCGCGCATTCATAGCAAGACTCTTGGCGGAAGCCATTTTCTCCCGGCGACTAAGAGTTGCAGTATCTGTATCGTCTTCTGAGGCTTCTGAGACGTCATCGGCCTCCTGTGTGAGCGTCGGTGCTTTGCCGGGGGTTTTGTCAGCTGTTTGGTCTTCACCAGCCTCTTGTCGGGAGATTGTCGGCTTATTAAAGGCCGGCTGTTTGAAGGTAGCAATCTGGGTCATCGGCATCATGTAGTCTTGTTTCTCAAAGAGCTCCGTGAGCGAGTCCCTCAAGTTTTCAAGCATACGCGACTGGTCGTGCAGTAGAATCGTTCTCTTGTCAGGACTGACGTTAACATCGTAAAGGTGGGTGTCCAGTTGGATGTCAGCAAATATGAAAGGTGATTGCGAGGAGTTGAACGACTTGTAGACTTCATTGAAGACCTTGGCAAATTGCGGCAAGCCGCAAGGTCGACTGTTGACGTAGAACATCTGTCGGTCCGGTGTCTGTCTTCCCTCGCCATGATTCGGACGAGAAACGTATCCTTTTACCAAAATCTCCTTGGAGGCCCCGTCTTCTTGCTTACTCCATCTTTGGCTTGGGCCGCTGGTCGCTTCCAGCTCGAGCTTCAGGTCCAGGGTAAGGAGCGCGGATACAGTTTTGGCGCCGAACACGTTTACAATATTGTCTCGGGTGGTCTTATTGCCCTTGGTCGAGAACAAGACAACGCGCTTGCCTTTATTGGGGGTTTGAGAAACCGAAAATTTGACTCCCGTCTGAATGCAAGCATACTGATTGAGTAGGCTGATGACCTTGCCCCATTCTCGCTTGACGTTACGCTCGAGTTCTCTACGACGAACTGGTAGATTCTTGAAGAGGTTCTCCACAGAGACTGTGGTGCCCTTCTGAGCGGCCACCATACTGGTGCCTTTGAGCTTTCCAGAAGTCTCAAACTCTAGCTTCGTGCCCTTGGGAGCATCGGCCTGGCGGCATGTGGTGACCGTGAACTGCGAGAGTGCGCATAGTGAAGAAAGAGCCTCTCCACGGAAGCCAAAAGTCTCCAGCCTGGCGAGATCGGAGTACGTGGACAACTTGGAGGTGTAGTGCTTCAAGGCAACAGACTCGTGGTTGTCAGGTGAGATACCGGAGCCGTTGTCCTGGACTTCAATCGAGTCGAGGCCCTGGTTCTTAAATCGGACCTCTGTCCAAGATTCAGTCAGCACTGTATTTACTCTATTTATTCTCCCATCAGACCAAAACTAGGCCGGAACCGTACCGATGCTCGTTGCGCCTGCGTCAAGGCCATTCTCAACAAGCTCCTTGGCCACTGAACAGAGGTCAACGATGACTTGCCCAGACTGTATTTGGTGCACCTGACATTTTACATTAGTACAGTGAGCGTGGTGGGTATAGCAAGATCTCATACAGAACTGGCCTCGATGGCCTTGATGGTAGCCATCCCGCGTGCCGTACCCGCTGATGGCGATTACACGAGCATCACTGATACTTGGACCAACGAGGCAAGTCGAAATACTAAGCTCAATAAGAGCCTCAATAATGATGAGAAGTGGAAAACGAAATGGTCTTTTGGTAAGTAAAGGCCCCACGTTGATAGGCAGTAACGCGTCGAACGCGTCTAGTCTTGATTGTCTAGGTACCTATGTACCTAGGTACTATGGCACCTAGGCGGGTAGTTAAGGTGCTGCTTTGTCATCATCACCCACCAGAACTCGTGCCTCGCAAACTTCCTTGCTTATTTCGTACCAGGAAGGTGTTGGTAAATAGTCACCACCATCCGTAGTAACAAAGCCGCAAAGCTACATAGTATATCTACCTAGGTGCTGCACACTGCACCTTGCACTCCTATCCCGTATTGACCGACAAGTCCTCATCTGAACCCAGAGCAGTCAGAATGCCTGTCATCACGTGGGCAACAAGTTATACGAACTCTGCAAGCTACAGCTATCCAACCAGCGAATCACAACGACCGCGTCTGCATGCTACCACCGGAACAGGCGCCGCCACTTACGAGATCCTGTCTCCAGCTTCGTAGCTGTTGCTGGTATTCTGCCCAGCCGGCCAGCCAGCGCCAGCCTGCACAAATAGTTCGATATCAAACAAGGATGTTTTTACATGGTGCAATGCAGCCAAGCACTCTTGGAGAATACGTGCCGGGCTGCAACGTTTCCAAGTTCTTTCGGGTTTTGGGAGAGGGGGTCTTGCATTCTCCCGGTCTTCCCTTGATCACTTCCCTTTGTTGGGGCGATGGGCTTTTTGTGACGCGACAGCAGCCAAAGCTCAAGTAGATTTGTTCTCAGTTGGTTTTGGGACAGTCCTCTCTCGATAGGGTCCCAAATCGGTGAGAACAGAATGGGTCCCAAGGGTTCCCGGTTTCTTGAAATCCCTTTGGAAGGACTTACCGCCGGGTCGCTCGAACCACACTTTCAGGCTGCAGCATCCAAGGGCGTGGAAAAGGTTCAGGGCGACCGTACATAGTAGTGGAACACTCGGTAAGGCACCATGCTACAATTGCAGGTGTTCTCCAGAGAAACAGAGAAGGCGTTCGGGACCGCAACCCCACAATCCTTTGTTGAAGTAGGACTTAGCCGCACTTGGACCTAGCTGGACTTGGTCTGGGGGAATTCAGCGATAGCGATGGGACCGACTCAGCAGCTAGCTATAGCGGGTTGGCGTTATAGACGAATTCGTCTGGCGGGGGCGCCGAGATGGGTTGCGCCAGGATGGACTTTGGGATGGATCTTCTCCTGCATGTCTCGTTTTGACCCGATCGCTTTCTCGCGTTGGTTGTTCCCAAGTCTCAAACTCTATGGTGGGAAAGCTTCCTGCTTTGAGTGGCACAAGGGCCTTATAGCGGAGGTTGGCCGATGTTTGAGCCTCTCCCACGCTGGCTGTCTCGCATCTCCAAGCAGCCCTATCTGTGCAAAACAGGCGTGTCGCTCCCGCATGTCTTGGACATGTGCAGAATTGGCCGATCTGTTGTTGCCAGTGTTTCAAGCACTCCCACCGGGCGCGCAGAGTCGATCAAAGCGGGTGCAACAGCCGGGACCTATTGTCGACACTACCGAGCTCCATTCGCGCATCACAAATTGACCAGTGTGGTTGATGTTTGGAAATGAGGTGGGATTGTAGGGCAATTTAGCTGCGGCCATGGCATATGCGAGGAAAAGCATGGTACAACCATACATAAAAACCTAGCAGGCCTAGGTACGTACTATGTTTGTACAGCCCGTAATCAAACCGCGTGTATGCGGGCACGGCGGGCTAGCGGGGCTAAGCTGGGAAGAGACCGGGAAGTACTGTGGTTCCTTCTTACGCAGCCTGCAGCCCAGGCAGTATGGTACCATAGCAATATGCTGCATCGCTGCAACGCTGAATGCACACCCGCAGGCCATTTCGTATTGGCAATGAAAAAGGTTCCATTCCAACAGCCAATCTCGAGCCAATGCAACATTATCGTAGCGTCCTCGAATGCATGAAAACCCCATAAAGGCCCAGAAGGTACGATAGGTCCAGTGACCCACCAAGCATTTTGTATGTACCGTACCTATTTCGGTTTTAATCTTGGGAATTGGCCCTCTCTCATTAGTGAACCAGCCTCCCATCTACTGCTGGGGCTAAGTTCCTACCCGCCCCCCAAGTAGACCTGGCCACACTGCATTCGGTATCTAAATCACCTGGTGCAGTACCTAGATACCTAGGCAAGTCCCAGCGTCCTAGGGATTGCAGCCAGGGATCAGGGGACCTGGCTACCTTCAGGACCTGACATGCTAGCGGCTCCCAACTGGTTCTTTCTGTCGCCTGTCCGATAAACCAACTCTTTCCCTGTGCTGCGACCTCTAAGCTCGACGCTTCCTTCCCTTCCTACCTAGATTACTCTCACCATCCGGTCCATAATCAATCCCCCCCTCCCCAAAACTGGATGCCATCACTCACCTCAACACCCGACCCTCTCCCTCCCACGATACACGCAAGCAGAACGGTCGCTGACGGCGCATCCGTCAACGATCGTCGTGGGAATGCAGAGGCGGTCCTCTGGCTCGGACGAGGGTGACGATTTCAACAACCCTCTGCCTGTCAATGCCGCGTCTGCCACCCTCTCCCCAGGCCTCGATGCCTCGCCCTCCGCCCAGGCAACTTCAGCTCAAACCCCGGGGAGGGCTGCGAATTCCTACAATCCCTCCGTATCCGACAGCAGGCGCACCAGTTTCGATCTTCGCTCCCAGTCCGCTCGAAGTCGCCGATCCGGTAATTTCTCTTCCTGGAAACAGAGCTCAAGCGCTCAGAGCAATGGTTCAATAGAGATGGCGCCTCTCGGCTTATCGGTTGAGCCTCCAACCGCGACAGTCATGGCCCCCAAGACAGACGAGGACTCAGACGACATCGACAAGGTCCCAGACTCAAAGGGCGTTCTGCGAAGGCCACGATCGAGGAATCCCTGGGCCATTGGTCTGCTCTCGCTCCTGGTATCCATTGTGGGGCTCGGCTTCCTTGCGGCAATTCTTAACTCAAGCGCTACACGATGTCTCGACGTGAAAGGCTGCATCATGTCGTACATGCGACCCTCGTATTTCAAACTGGGTGACTTCGACACCGAGCACACCCGATTCGGCGGCAAATATTCATTGTACTTGTACAGGGAACAAGGAGTAGAAGAGGACCGAGAAATCAAGGTGCGTTGGTTTGATGGCTCTCCAAAATATGAGAACAAGAGGTCTCGCCCCTTTTATGCGCCTCCAAATGCCAGTAGATATAATTTTTGGGCGATTTGCCCATTTTGAAATACTCTGCTGCAGAAAAGCTCGCCTGGCAGAAGTAGAGTGTTCAACAGGCTGCGTGCGAGATATGTCTCATGTTGGCGCTGTCAGCACCAGCAAGAGCATCACTCCGTGGGCTGCTCAAGCTAATTCGAACCTCACAGTTACGAGGTACGCCTGTGCTGTTCATACCAGGAAATGCCGGGAGTTATAAGCAAGTCCGACCACTTGCTGCCGAGTCAGCCAACTATTTCCACGACAGCCTCCAACATGACCCGAACGTGCTCAGGCGCGGCGTGCGCAATCTTGACTTCTTCACCGTGGACTTCAACGAAGATTTTACGGCCTTCCACGGCCAGACCCTGATTGACCAGGCCGAGTACTTGAATGAGGCGATCAGATACATATTGTCACTCTATCTCGATCCACGCATTACGAGCCGCGATCCGCATCTTCCGGATCCTACTTCAGTCATGGTCGTTGGTCACTCGATGGGAGGCATTGTCGCTCGCACCATGCTCATCATGCCCAATTATCAGGCGCATTCGATCAACACGATCATTACCATGTCAGCGCCTCACGCTAGACCGCCGGTCTCCTTCGACAGCGAGATTGTTAGGGTTTATGATGAAATCAACGAATACTGGAGAAAGGCATACGCACAGCGTTGGGCAAACAACAATCCTTTGTGGCATGTGACCCTCATCTCCATTGCTGGCGGAAGTCTAGACACCGTTGTGCCTTCCGATTATGCAAGCCTGGAATCCATTGTGCCTGATACACATGGTTTCACAGTTTTCACCTCGACGATACCGACAGTCTGGACGAGTATGGACCACCAAGCCATTCTATGGTGCGATCAACATCGCAAGGTCGTGGTCCGTGCTCTATATGACATTGTTGATGCTCATCGCCCCTCACAAACCAAGCCTCGTGCACAGCGAATGAGTGTGTTCAAGAGCTACTTTCTCACGGGTATGGAAGATATCGCGGAGAAGTCTGTACTGCTCCAGGACCCGGACACTCTTATTACACTGGACGATGACTCTCAGAAAATCCTTGCTCAAGGAGAGCGTTTAGTACTGCGCAGCTTGGGACAGCATGGCAAACAGATGGCTCATCTTGTGCCCATTCCACCGCTTGGATCATCGTCGAAGCGATTTACGCTTCTGACTGACGAGACCTTAGACAAGGTCGGAGAGTCCGGTAAATTGGAGGTCTTATTGTGCAGTGTGCACTCCTTACAACCCGGGCAGGCTGGCGCGATGCTTCCATGGAAGCTAGATTTGTCCCCTGGGGACAGCAGAACGTCCACTAGGCTCGCCTGCAAAAACACGTCGCCGGATGTGATCCTCTTGCCAGCATCAACGCGGTACACTCATCAACCTTTTTTTCCTGCAAGTGGGCGACCCGTCCCACCTTTCTCGCATTTGCAGTACGACCTCGAGGACATTGCAGAGCACCAATTCGTTGTGATCATGGACAAGGGCGTTTCATCTCCGGGTTTTGTTGTGGCGGAATTCAGCGACTATGCCAGTTCGCAGAGAACGCGCCATATAAGCCTGAGGAGGATGCTTGCTTTCGGCATGGACTTCCGTCTTCCCGCGCACCGGCCAACTGTGACAGAGATCACCATACCTACGGTACAGTCCAGTTTGCTCTCATATAAATTGGAGCTCAGCCAACAGGATTGCGGCAGCCAAAAGGAACTTTTTGCCCCCTTGGTTCGACAGTACATCGAGGAGCCCTACGAGTCCAAATACATTGTAAACGCCAGGCACGCAAGCATCAGCATGCATGGTGTTGCGCCGTACAATCCTCCACCCTTGAAAACTAGGTCTATCGAAAGCGGCCTCAGTTTCCAATTCTGGGCTGATCCTACCTGTGACTCGAGCATCAATGTTCGATTGAGTTTTGACGTATTGGGCAGCATGGGCAAGCTCTACATGCGCTATAGAACTGCATTTGCCGCGTTTCCTCTGCTCGTCGTGGCCTTGGTTATACGAACGCAATTTCGGGTCTACGACAGCCAAGGTGTCTTCATTGCTTTCAATGAGAGCCTGGAAATGTGCCTGAAAAAATCCTTGCCACTGATTTTCACGTCCTTAACACTTCTCTCGTTGTCTGCGGGCACCTCTGGATCGGGTCCAATGAGCTTCTGGCCGCTGCGCGACGCCAGCTGGAGCATTGATTTCCGCCAGAACGACCTTCTAACCGGCACGCAAGATCCATTCTTCTGGTTCATGGTGCCACTGATTGGCATTTGCTGTGTGGGCGTATGTTGGTTGATAAATTATATTGTCTTGGCTATCACGGCTGTGTTCAGCGCCTTGTATGGCTGGCTGAGTTTCCGTCCCGCATTCGTTCGTCACGACGACCGACGGCGGGGCATACCTCACGGATTCAAGCCATCTTCACCGCGGCGACGACTGGTCACTACGGCTATTCTCCTTTTGCTGGTTACCACATTCATACCATACCAATTCGCGTACGTGGTAGCGTGCCTGGTACAACTCATCACTACCGTGAGAGCCCACCGCATCGCAGCAGAACTTCCCTCAAACGCCAATCGCAGCTTCTACAATTATGCGCACGCTGTCTTCGTTCTGATGCTCTGGATTCTTCCTATCAATATCCCGATACTCGTTGTCTGGGTACGCAATTTGACGGTTCACTGGTTCACGCCATTTTCGTCTCACCACAATGTTGTGTCGATTATGCCGTTCATTGTTCTGGTCGAGACCTTCACGGCCGGCAAGATGGTCCCGCGGTTGACCAGTCGGCTACGACATATGACGAGGGTCTTGTTTTTCAGCGTGGCGGTTTATGCCGCTATATACGGTGTTTCTTATGCCTACATGCTACACCATCTCGTTAATGTCGTGGCTGCATGGCTTGTTGTGGTTCATTCTACGGTGGACCCATGGTCATGGAAGGGATGGAGCTCTCTGTTTGAGGGCAACATTGACGCAAGAAAGGTTGGCAAGACGCCTTAGGAGGCGTTTGATCACTACCACATCATTCCTGCACCCTTGACATGATTGTTACCATACATTGCATTTTGCCTTCCGTGGCCGAGTCTGCTTCCGGCGTTGACGGCTTTTGCCCATTCGACTTTGAATTCATTGGCATGTTTTGGTTCGATGTTCACCATGGCGGCTTTCTTGGGCCTTATAATCTCATCACGACTCATTGTGCAAAAAGACGGCGTTCGGCAGCATTACATTTACAATAAGGGCAGGGCCGGCATGCAACTGCCCTTCGAGACTCTTTCATGCGGATTTACTACTTTTGGAAAAGGAGATTCTTCTTAATTTAGGCTCCTCAGCTCGGTGTTCCTGGGAGTCATACTAATGCCTCTACTTCTGACCTTCCTGCGTCCTACATTGACGACTACATCAACAGCCGGTTCTATTGTGGCAAGATGATTTGGCGCCTTCACTACAATTCTTCATACAGCGCGTGTCACGGCGGAATATGCAGGGATGCGCTTTTTACGATTACACGGCATGTGGACCGACGCACGAGGCGCTGACGTATCGGTTTGCTTCGATTTAGACAGCAAGATTTGGTTTTTCTTATTCAGCTGAAGGGCTCGAATGCATAGACGTGGGCCCAGGATAGGGTTTGGATGGGCATCTGCGAATTCGGCCAAGAGGCAAGAAAGCTTTCGCTTGAAGGAGGCCGTCTCCTGGGCCGCAAAATGCCTCTCAGGTCTTCGTCACTGCCAAAGTTGAGGAGTCCTCGAGGCGTGGTGTGCACATGCTGGATGCATTCTAATGTACGGGGTACAAAGCTTGAGTGGAGTGCAAATATACACAAAGTCCATAGTGTCCTGTTTAGATCCTTAAGGAACTAATTCAAGAGCGTGAGCACATTGGGACCCTTTCGAATGTAATACACGTCCTCTTGATCTTCCAGTGAAGGAGGTGCGGATTAGACCGAAGTTTGAACATACTTAGGTATCTTGAATATCCGGTAATTGTTGAGCATCTGGCACTAATCGATATTGACTGTATCTGTATTGATTCTGAGCTTGAGCAAATCAGCGTAGGAGTCTGTGCTGGGTCCGGCTAGTAGGTGAAGCTATTTGGACTAATTCAGTCTGAATTTGAATATCTGAGTAGTAACCTCCCTTTTGCCCGGCGAGATGCTCTCGTCAGGGTCGCGAGAGGTGCCATTGGTATGTCTGACGGTCATATTACAGTACAAAAACGTCGACAAATCCCTACTAGGCAAAGATCAAGGCTATGGAGGTAGTAAACTGTATTAACTTTGAATCTGTACAGGGCAAATCGACACCAGCTAAGCACGGCGATTATTAGTCGTCAACTTCCCTATGCAACTTGGTTACTGTGAGACCGTTTACAATAACTGCATGCTTAAATGGTCCTCTCCAGGGTGGGACATATCTTGGAAATTAGAAGGTATCGTGTGGTGACCTTATGCGAGCATGGCCTAACCGGCCTCCTCTGCGACGAGAAGTGCTCATACGGTGGTAGCCAGTATGGGACCACAACGGGAATAAGAGAGCTTCTCCAATGTGCATTGTGTTCTTTGTTCATACATACAAGGGACTCTAGATTGTCACGAGAACATATGCGGTGGCCTGGCCCGAGTCCCTCACGAAGCTCAAAAATGGACATGAGAAATTTCCAAGACGAAAATGAAGAACGGCAAGCTTGTTACGTTCCCATTCGAAGGACAGAAAGACACGACAGACTTCATCCCCTCCCGAGTGTCGAGTTCCTTGTTGCCTTGAGGCCCGCCGGTGACTTGGAACCCAGTCTACGAGAGTCGATAGAAGCCATCCAAAAGCCAAGCCGCACAGGCGAGCTGAAGCGACTCATCTGCAAGCACTCATCTGCAAGCCCGGCGGGGCGTTGCTCATTCGTGGATTGCCCATCCACACCGCGGACGACTACAGCGAAATCGCTCACTCTTTTGGCTTCGTTGCTCACGAGGAAGTCGGTCGACCTCCCATCCGAATTGTCCTAGCCAAGAATGTCAAGACTGCCAATGAAGGACCGCCCGAATTGCCTGTCTGGCCGCATAGCGAGTATGGGTGGTTGACAACCAACCCTGCGTGGGTGACCTTTTGCGCACTGAAAACTCCCGAGTCTGGTACGTTGACATGGGCCTCCATGAAGTTGCAGTCTATCCAGGCTGGCTAATGTATGTGAATCTTGTAGGCGGAGAAACGCCCGTCAGTCATATCAGGCCTCGCGTTAGCAAAAGCGCTGAAAGAACAAGCCCCCGAGTTCGTGGAAAAACTGTACGAGAGGGGCGTCAAATACGCGTACCGAAACGGCGTGAACACGATAGTGTCGACCACCGGCGCCAGCGTGCACGATGCATACGGGCAGCACGTCAAGCCCGGAAATGATGAGGAGACGGCACAGTAATGACTTTGAGTGCCACGAGGATGGCTCATTAAGCCTGACTCACGTAGTCCCTAGTAAGCAAGCAAGCCCGTCACGGAATGGAGCACTTCTCACTGCGGACAGTTATCAGAAAGCACAAAGACTCAGGGTTCATGACCTGGTTTGGCAACTTGACCAGCGCTTGGGGGCGAAGCAAGCACCACGGGGCTACGCAGGCTCCGTACCGAGTTGATGACGGCCCCTACCATCCTCCTCCACTGTACGGTGACGGGACCGTAATCGAGAATCACTGTCTCGACTTGGCTCTCTCGATCGCCGGGGGCTTACAGTTCGTCATGAAATGAGACCAAGGTGACGTAGGCCTGCTTGATGTATGGCAAGGCTCTCTCGCAGTCAATCGAGACAAGAACTGGGCGTCTTGCTGATGAACTTGGTAAATGTCTGTAATTATGCAGTGCTACACTCGCGTATGCCGTAGGTTGGTGAGCGAGTGGTGTTGGCGGCACTTTGGGACGATGAAGAGCAGGGGTTGGAAGAGGATATCAGACTATGAGGATGAATCCTGCCGTTGAAGGATTCAGGTGGTCAGCTATCAGACTGACATGAAATCAGGGCCTCATAGGTGGCTCGGGCTGCTCGGCTAGCACGCCAAGAGCACAACATTCAGGGTTTCTACTTGGCTCCACAGCTACTAAGTTATGTACTTTACAGGGCTCCACTGCGCCGCTGGTACGGAGTACCTAGGCGGACTGGCGGATTGGCGGATGGGGCCGCTTGTCTCCAGGCTGGGGAAGGCGCCAAATGTACAGTACCTACCGTGGTACCGTGGTACTTCTGCTCTCGCCTCCTTGGTCAGCTCGGGCAGCACGGAAGGATCCACAACTTTCTTATGCCTCCAGGCTTCAGTCATTGTGCATAAAACAGCTGAGCCTCCCCTACTCCTCCTCCGCCTACGCCTACGGCCTTGTTCCTCTTCTTTCTTTCTTCACCTTCGTGATTGTACGGAAAAAATTACCACCATGCTGCCTAGTCCAATTGCCATGAGTGGCGCTCTCTTCAAGCGAGGCGCCGAAGTTGACGTCGGCCACGGCGACGGCAACGGCAATATGGCCCAACTGCCTGGATGGGCTGTCATAGTCTTGTTTGCTGACTTTCTCGTCTTCTTCCCCATCTTCTTCTACGTAAGCCTCGACCCCAACGTCCCGAGATAGACGAAATCCCCTACAGCCTTGCCAGACTAACAACTGCTCCAGATTGGATACACTCTGTCCAGCGTATACCCCACGCTCGCCGCTGTCGAAGACCCCCTACCACCCGCCTACACCACTGTCTCACTCGATGACCAAGGCACGACCGCCCCGAATCCAGTCAAATCGGACGACGACACCCTGGTCACAACTTCACTACGTCGCATCGATCGTCTGCTTCGCCAAACTGCCGGCTGGACTGCCAATTTCCGAGGCCTTGCCTGCGCAATCTTCCTGAATATCGCCATCTCCTTTTGCGGCGTCGCCGTATCCTGGATCGTGCCTCGCCATCTTGGCCTCCTGGCCGCCACCCTCGCCACTGTCCAATTGAGCACTGCCTGGACACACATCGTCATCACCACTCCATCGACCTTGCACTTCTGGCAGAGGCTGCCTCCCTTTGGCAAGACCTTCAAGGCCACGTGGTTGCCTGTGACGGCATGGTGGGCTGCCTTTCAAATTACCTGGTTCGTGCCGGTGGTCCTGGGCCGCGCCTTCGGACTGAGCCAGTGGGACCCAAGCCGTCCTACATCCGTACCCGATTACAGTGGCCACGCTATCTGGCAGAGCTTCATCATCGTTTTGGTCACCATCGCCTGCGCCGTGCTTCTGGTCATTCCAGCAGACGTCATCCTTATCCGTGTGCAGGCGAGTCTGTTGCCGGCAGACGCAGATACCATAGTGCCGTTTGACCGGAGTTTTGGTGGTAAGGTCGAGCCCGAGGTGGTCACGGGCCGTGGCTATGTGGACTTCCAGACGGCCTGGGCTACTTTTGAGCGCGCCAGCTGGATCCGCCTGTATAAGTTGCTAGCAAAGATCACGGCTGTGACCTTTGTCGCATATGCGCTGGTACTGGCCATCGTGGTCCCAGAAATCGTCTTGATGCTCAAGACCAGTGAGCCTGCGGGCTCTGCGTGAACAAGAAAGTTGACGGTAGTGACTATGAAGAAATAATTTTTGGTGTCTGAGATAGTATGTCTCTCTCACGGTCCCTTGAGGAAGCGAGCGCGGCGCTTGGCCTTATCACGGCAGTCACCTTATTCACTCTGGTTGGTTTTTAGCGTCGTTCTATCAAATTGGGAAGCATTTGAGCATGTTTTTGGTCAAGAGTGTAATGGTTCGGGGGTTTCTACTTGTAGTGGAATCACGATTAAGAACGTGACAGGCCCCGCAATGGGGGAAGGGCCAGTTCCGTCGAGAGGTCTGGAGACGGTGTGGGAGAGATACTACTTAAACACCTATCACATCACCCTGCGAGGAAGACTTCACTAAGCTCAGGTGAGAGGAGAGAGAGATTCTATCGTAGCCTTGGCATTCCGCGTCCGTGACTATCATGACAACACATATACTCGTGCATACGTGATAGACAAATAAAGCATGAAGGGGAATTTCCGCTCCTGATCCGTGCAATGCAGTGAGCAAACCAATACCAACATTGTTTCGCCTTGTTTGCCTGTCCACCGCCCTCTACACCATTGTCTGGTCTATTGGCCATCCAAAACTTGCCCAGATGAGAGCACGGCACAAATTCCGCCTATTCCAAGCAAAGTTTCTTTGCCTTATAGAAGAAATATCCCCCGAACGAGCCACTCCGAACTTCAAACAAGACGTCAAACTCCGAGCTCTTTGGTCTTTCTTTGACTCCGTCTATTGATTGGCTGAAACTTTCAGATCTTATACTGCCTGGACAAAAGAAAATCAAACGTCTCGAGACCGTGGGTATAATTCCTTGTATCAGATCCTAGCAAGCTCTGGCCGAGAGGCTCGATGAGGCTAAGAGGGCGCTGCTAGCAGAGAGAGATACCGGTATCTCTAGAAGCGTCCCTCTACAGCTTGATCTCTTGGGAGATGCTGAGACGTCTCCGCTTCGGAGCCACTCCTCCTTGACCACGGGAGTCCCTCTAGCTCTTCTGGAAGAACCAAGATGTACGCTTGCCGGCCGCAGCACCCTCGGCGCCACCCTGCAAGCTCGCTACTGTCGGGTTCGCTACCGCGGCGTCGAGGCCACCACGAAGTGGCTTGGCGATCCTGCTACCAGCGTTGGCAAAGCTGAAGCCGCCGGTTGGCGAGTTCAGACCGCGGGTGCTGCCAGCCTTGGCGGCTTCTAGACGATCCTTGACAGCGGCAAGTTGAACCTCGAACCTGGAATGCACGTTAGTCTATTTGATTGGGAGGAGGGGTAATGGAGAGTATGAAACGTACTTGTGGTTCGCTTGGGCCATCTTCTCCTGGCTGTCCTGCAGAAGGTTCTCGAGGCTCTGTATCCGCTCGTTTCGCGCGATCAACTTCCGCTCAGCGATGGCCACCTCCTTCTTCAGGCTCGAGTTCTGCTCCACGAGCTGTCTCTGCACCTGAGTGAGCTGCTCAAGATTGCGCTCCAGGAACGCCATCTTCTTCTGCTGAGCACGGTTGTTGGATGAGCGCAGCACGTTGTTGTACTGCTCGCGCGTCTCATCCAGGGAGATCTCGAGCTCAACGACGCGCTCGCACCTGTTCTGCAGGTCGCGCATCAGCGACTTCTTCATGACGTCGAACTCAGCCATTTGCTGCGCGACTGTCTTGCCGTTGGTCAACGGCGCGGCTGTGCCAGCCTTGACCTGCCGCTGGAGGTCCTCGATGAGGACCTTCATGCGCTCGTTCTCGGCGATCTTCTGGGACACGTCGGCCTTGAGCTCATCGACAAGCTCCACCTGGGTGCTCTGCTTGGATGCATAAGCCTCCCCAAGCTTACGCTTCATCTCCTCGGCATCGCCCTCGCTAAGATTGCGGGAGAGGAGCTCCTCGTAGTCCCGTTGTAGGGTGACGAGGCGGGCCTCCAGCTCGGCCCTGCGCTTAGCGTCGAAGTTGGTGGAGGAAGAGCTGTAAAGCGAAAGCTCAGCTTGTCGCACAATGCCTTGTGTGGCCACCAGCTTTTCCCGGATGGCCTTAAGGTCATCTGCCGGAATAACGTCGCCACCAGAGCTGAGCTCATGCAGCTGGTCAATCTGTGCGATGGCATCGGCAATGGAGCGCTCGTTGTCGCTAAAGACGTCACTGCCCAGGTCGAACCCAGCCATCATCTGTGCCATCTTCTCCGCCTTCTTCCGCTCCTTCTCGTCCAGAGCAGCTCCGCTCTCCTTGGCATTCATTTTGACGTCCAGGAGTTGCTGCTTCAGGTCGTCAAGCTCAGTCGTGAGCTCCGAGTTCGCTTCCTTGAGAGCGTCCATGGTAATCTGAGCTTCCTTGCCTTCGAAGGTGAGCCTCTCCAGCTGCATCTTGACTTCATTGACCTCGCTATTCAGCTTCTCGTTCTCCTTTCCAACTTTGCTGTCGTGCTCTTTGAGAATACCGAGTTCTTCCTTGGCGTCACGCAGTGACTTTTCTGCCGCCGCAGCAAGTGACTCTTTTTCACTGAGTTGGTCCTGAAGTTCGTTCTCCCGGCGAAGGAACTCCTCTCGCTCGTCCTTCTCCAGCGGCAGTGACGGTGTACCTGCGCGCTCGGAAATGGCAGGTGTCTCGGCACGACTATCAGGCAGGATTTTTGATGGTGTAGCTGGTCTGGCAGGCAGTGCCTTTTGTACCCCATCTGCAGACAGTGGAGGCACCCATTTCTCTTTGGGAACTGATTCTCCAGCTCGCCATAGCTGTACCTCGCCTTCCAGGTTCCCGATGTAGTTCTCGAAAGTCGTAAGCTGGGTCTTTGCCTTGCCAAGAAGCATCTTGAGTTCCGCCGGGCTCAGCTCGGCGTTGACCTTGGCCTTGTTCTTGATCGACTTGGCTCGCATACCGAACCGTAAGGTGCCGAGAGTTTCGGCATCGTTGTAACTGCTCGGAGAGCAGTTGATGATCAAAGTTGTCCGACTGTTACCACCCAAAGATTCTTGCAAAATTCGAGTAAGCTTTGAGTCTCGATAGGGAACGTGAGAGGATTTGCCGTCTGTCAAAGAGTTGATGACCATTCCGAGCGCACTCAAACTCTTGTTGATTTTCTTGGCCTCCTCCAAGGTCTGACCGGTGGCACCCGTCTTTCCAATCTTCTCACTACCAGCCAAATCGACCAGGAAAAGTTGACCGCTCTTCGAAGATCCGGTCTCAACGTTCTTCTGTGTAACCGTAATGACGAAGATCGAATGCGAACGCGAAGACTCCTGGTTCATGTTGGTTGCAGCGATAGCACGAGCGTTTCCACCTCTACGCATGACCTCGTAGACCTCCTGCACGCTCGAGACATAGATCTCCAATAGACCCTTGACGTAGACGCCACGGTTTTTCTCCTCATGCACAGGCAGGTTATCATTCTGGGGCGCCATCAAATCGCGAATGCGTTCCATGTAAATCTCCATATAGCTGACACGCACCGTATATTCGATCGTGCTGGGGCTCGTCATGATACTGGAGAAGATTTGCTCAACGATACGCGGAATAACACCACGGCCCACTTCGTCATCTATGCTGGAACCCATCATGGTGTAGGACTTTCCAGCACCGGTTTGACCGTATGCAAAAACCGTTCCATTGTAGCCGTTTAGAATGTCGTCGACAGTGGGCTTGATAGAGTAGTCAAAGATGTCGGCTTGCTTGCATTGCATGTCAAACACTCGGTCAAAGGTGAAGGAGCCTTGTGCCTCCTTGGACTGTTCAAAGACACCATTGTCAGTCAGTGCACAGGGGAGGTTGAGAGATGAGAAAGGCATGCAAACATACATCGATTTTGACAGTATCATCACCTTCAAATCTGACGATAGGCTGGCCACCAGACTCCAGCTCAACCCTATTCTGGGGCCGAAACCGGGCCACGACCTTGATGGTGTTCGCAGCCGACATGGTGGCGCTATAACTTCCAAACAAGACAGAGTGTCAAGATCATCAACACATGTGGAAGGCCGTGGTCAGAAGGAGAGCAACAGGCCAGATGAACAGCCTGTCTCAAGAAGTCGGTAAGAGGAGCAACAGCTCCAGGGATCTGTAGTGGGGTGCGGCAGAGTTTCAGAGCTAGCAAGTCGACAGGCCCTGCTTGGTGCAGGTGTCGACGCGCAAAGATAGAGAGGATGATTTGTGTGTTATAGTCGTCGATGTGGCAGCAGCCTGCAAGCCAGGACTGGTGGTGTTGAGGGGAAGGTAGACACAAGAAGTGGGTTTGTTGAAGATTGCCTTGCACGCTGGCATGTCCCGAGTCATCGCTGAACGCGCTAAAATCCCAAGCATGAAGTTGGCGCGTGTGTCACTTTCCTAGACTTATTAGCCAGGTACCATTCCACTAATTTTCGGATGAAGCGGTACTTGGATCATTCCAGCACCATGACCCTACCTGGCAATTAATTCAGTCCCAATATACCAGTCTCTTTGCAATGCAAGCACTATGGCAACAAAAAATTGTATGTTTGCTTAGTTTGATAATTACTGGTAGACGAATCACTGCACACTGATTGGCTGACTGTCTTGAAACTACTGGACTTTGCCACCCCAAAAAGGCATTGACATTGAACTGATGCTGTAAATGTGTGAACTCCATGTAGCAACAGTTCTGATCTGCCTAGCCATCACCCGACAAAAGGATGCAGCCATATTCTCTATACACAAACTATCCTAAACCAGCATAAGTCAACACCGAACCGAATAACCTTAAAACTCCTTAACCTCCCAAGACCTCAAAGCAACTTCTCAAACGCGAACGCCCATGCCAGTAATGCCAAATGGAACCATACGCTGGAAGAAGACCAGTCCCGACTTTTGACCGCTGCTTTCTGCATCAGTCTTCCCAACTCTTCTCCACTGTCTCGCGCACGCGCTTGGTGTACTCTTTCCGGTTGTCCTTATACAAGTTGGATGCCTCGACGTTGGCAGGTGAGCCGGTGTTGGGGTCGTTGAGTAAACTATACAGGGCACATGTCAATCTCTTCGCCCTTCGTACGTCGTCCACTATCCATAGAAAACATATGTATGCTTCCTTCACGTACCTTTGAATGCTCGTAAGCACCGCGGCAACATCGTATGTTGGACTCCACCTGTTCTGTAAGATGTCCAGGCACAGCTCGCCGGTGGCGTATACGTTGGGATGAAACATGGTGCTGATGAATTTGACCGATGGCGGCTTGTTGGGATACTGCTCTTCGAAATGCATCACGAGCCTGAATGTGCCGTCTTCGAAGGGCGTGTCAGCGGGGCCGATGATGACGGCGTTCCTGCGGGGGAGATTGTCTTGTCAGCCATCCGTCCAGAGTCGCCTCGAGTAGGCAAGGAGTCGAGTCGGACGTACCATGTCATGACATTATCAGGGACAGGAGACGCTGAGACACCAGCTGGAGGATCGGTTTGCATGCGCTGGCAGAAAAGGTCAGCGCGATTTTGGCGGAGAGCGAGTGGCGGAAGGGGGGAGGCGAACCTTGAAGTCACGCATCAAACGTCGGCGAGCTGCGGTAGACATGTTGTTGGGATTGAGGGCTTGGTGACGACGAGAGGTAAACCAAAAGCTTCTCAGCTCGAAGTGCTGCGATGGAGGATGAAGATGAATCGTTGTTGAGTTCGTTTGTGCTGATCAGCGGTTGTCGTGTATAGAGTTGAGATTGGATGCAGGTTGTCGTAGGTGCTCGATTGAGGCGGGACGCCGGTACGGAGACAACGGCCCCGCGGCAAGAGGCAAGACTGGAAGGGATGTGGCGGTCGGTCGCTTCTGTTGACTGACCCTGAATCCCACGACCCCTCAATAGAGCCGTTGGATGCCAGGTATCTCACTGTTCAATCATTTGTTTTTCTTCTTGTTTTCGGAAAGTCCTGATTTTCAAAACCAAAGCTGGCTGTATCACCAACAGCATGCATGATGTGCATTTGACATGTACAAGGAACTTATGAAGCCGGAGAGAGCAGCAAGCGGCTACCCAAGGTTGAAGGGATGTTGACATTGCCTCGGTCGACGGGTCAGCACCGCAGCTACACCAAGCTTTAGCTCCAACCTTCCCCAAACAACTTCTTTGCCACTGTGATTCCTTCTTGCTGTAATTCTTTTTCATATTTTTGACTGTGTACTTGCCTCACACCTATGTTCATATCCAGAATGTATTCTTCCTGTCTAAGGCCAGCCGTGAGAAGCAGTGCTGGATCTGCTGTCACATGCCGAAACGGCGCCAGAACCGCGCGGTCGTTTTCAGCTAGAGCTGCCCTCCAGCAAGAAATAAGGGATGCATATATTTTGAGTGCTTCCAGAACACCAACAGCCAAAGTAAGCAGTGACATACCGTACGTCCCACTCAAGGCTTGAATTAATAGTACTATAGTTCAATGGCTCCTTCCTCTCCGTTCCCGCGCCCAAGCTCGGCGCAGTCGCTATCAAGTCCGCCCTCGAGAAATCCGGCGTTCCCGTCTCTGAAATTACCGATGTCTACATGGGAAATGTATTGCAAGCCTCTGTCGGACAAGCCCCCGCACGGCAAGCCTCTATGTTTGCAGGTCTCCCGCCCAGTGTCGAGGCCATCACCATCAATAAGGTGTGTGCCTCGGGCCTTAAGGCCGTGGTTTTTGCTGCGCAAAATATACAGCTAGGACTCGCTGAGGCGCAGGTTGCTGGTGGCATGGAGAATATGTCGCAGGTGCCGTACTACGTGCCGCGGTCGAGCTCGCTGCCGGCTTTTGGACACGTGAAGATGGAGGACGGGCTTATCAAGGATGGGTTGACGGATGTGTATGACCAGATCCATATGGGCAACTGTGCGGAGAACACGGCGAAGACCCATGGAATCACGCGCGAGATGCAGGATCAATATGCCATACAATCATACGAGCGCGCACAGGCGGCCTGGAAGGCCAAGGCTTTCGCGGAGGAGATTGTACCGGTAACAGTCAAGGGAAGGAAAGGCGACACCGTGATCGATACCGACGAGGGATATCTGGATGTCAAGCTGGAAAAGATTCCCACGCTGAAGCCTGCATTCATCCGGGATGGTACGGGTACTGTGACAGCGGCGAGTTCCTCAACGCTCAATGACGGTGCCAGCGCACTGGTCCTCGGCAGCAAGGCCATTGCAAAGCAGTATGGATCGGGCTCGAGAGTGCTCGCGAGGATCTGCGGCTCCGCTGACGCTGCGATGGACCCGATCGACTTTCCTGTGGCCCCAGCCAAGGCTGTGCCAATTGCTTTGGAGAGGGCCGGTATAACAAAGGATCAGGTCGCCGTCTGGGAATTCAACGAGGCTTTCGCCGCGGTCATCAAGGCCAATGAAAAGGTAATTGAACGCACGCCGAAGAATGTCTGCCATGCCAATAGCTAACAAAGGACTGCTTAGATACTTGGACTTGAGGGTGCAAAGGTCAATCCCCTAGGTGGTGCCATCTCTCTGGGCCATGCGCTTGGAAGCTCTGGGTCGAGGATTCTTACAACATTGCTCCACCAGCTCAAACCTGGTGAATATGGTGTCGCAGCAATTTGCAATGGTGGCGGCGCAGCTACGGCTTTGGTCGTACAGAGGATTGAATCTGTATAGGACGCGACTAAGACGGAGCTCTTCGGGGGAAACAGGACCAATTGAAAATTGTGCAGCACCAGTAGAAATTCACCAAGTCCAATAGCTCAGCGAAATTCAAATAAAGGAGTTTAGTATCGCAAGAAGGTGAAGGTTGCTCGAGAGAAGGAACCCGTAATCTCGAGACGTTCAAGAAAATGAATAATATTAAGGTGGGTGGTCTAACCGTGTTGAAACTCAACGCTGTGCAGTCTCCGCTGGAACTGCCATGATACGTGAGCCCCACATAGAACCTCACTTCTCCCCTTCACCAGCACGCAACAACTCAACTGTGGCTTTTAAGGCTCGTAATCGCGTCGCACCTTTCTCTGGCTTTCTTAAGTGCCGAAATAATGCCGCCATAAACGATTTGCCCGACTGTCAGTCCCTCTTAATCTCCAGCAGCTAGCTGTCGGACGCCACCGTCCCAGCTCTCAACATTCATCTCGTTCCCGACTTGGAGCCCCTCGGACGGCAATCATGGCACTGGTGACCCAGTTCCTCACTCAAATTAGGGGGTTTGTCGTCTCGCTTGACGGCGACAATCTTGCTGCGTTCCTCCAAGTCGAGCCTCTACCGACTGCTCAGTCGTATTTTCAGCTTCGCGATGAGCTAAAGACGAGCTTCAGAGGGCCCAAGGCCGTTGACAAGCTGGTAGACAACGCAATGCCTGAAGTAGACGATCCACCAGAGGGCGCAGGCTCACCTTGGCCCAGCTTCATCTCATTTGTGAAAGAGTACCTTCTTTACTGGAAGGACGCCAAGTTCGACGATCTGGCAGACGTGCAGGAGATGTTGTCGGCTCTATTGACGTGAGAAACATGCACCACACCCCCCTCCCCACGAGCACGAAAATCCCAATACATCCGTGTCTAACATTAATCCAGTTCATGCGCTACTGCACTGTCACATCCTCAGTATGGAACTCTGATGTTCCAGACCAGCATCTCACTATCAGAGGCATTGTCCAAGGTCGTCATGATTCTACACAAACAGCCAGCACTGATGACGGGTCGGAGGATTGTCGTGGGAGACGAAGACAGCAAGTCCATGATAGAGTCGTCAGCCGACATCATCCAGAAGATTTTCACTTCGTGTCTTTCAGATAGGTCGAGCACTAGATTCGCCAAGCCAGAAGGCAAGAAGGTTGGGGTCTACATCTTCGCCAACCTTATTCTCCGTCTGCTTTTCACGTAAGTGCCATTTTCACATCCAGACTGAGATAGTAGACTGACCAGCTCGAATAGATGCGGAAAGTCTCGCCTCGCATCGCAGATGCTGACCAATCTGTCGACTCAAGGTCCGCCGTTGCAGCTGTATCCAGCAGCACAACGAGTCACTTTTCTCTACTATTTGGGCCGCTTCAACTTTGACTGCGATCAGTATCCAAGGGCTGCACAATGTCTGCAAGAAGCCTATCTTCAGACACCACCGTCTCTGCAAAAGCATCGCAATCTAATCCTCACCTACCTCATCCCTTCGAACATCATGCTCGGCCGCTTTCCAAGCCATGATCTCCTCCGCCGCCCAGATGCCGCAGGCCTCGCAGAAGTTTTCTTGCCTATCATGGCTGCTCTGCGCAAGGGGGACTTCATTGCTTTCCAAAAAGCAACAGCTGCGCACGAACGATGGTTGTACCGTAAGGGATTGCTCTTCACACTCATGTTCCGGCTGCGGCCCATTGTTTGGCGGTCCTTCATTCGACGGATATTCCTCCTGACCTACCAGCCCCCCGGACCTGAGGAGAACTCCCGCAGCGCGCCTTTACTCTCCCTTTCCGACATTGTGGTAGCGGCCGCCTACGTCCAGAAGCGCCTGGAGGGCTATGTACCCGCACGCGCCCAACCGCAACGCGCTCCAACGGGAGCAAATCCCTTGTTCATGATGGCGGTACAGAACAATGCCGCCGATAGTGGCTCATCACTCATGGCCCCACCAGGAGGAAAGCCTAAGAAATTGAAGCCAAGCGAGGGCTTAATTTGGGGTAATCTGCCTGTCACTCCGAAGGAGGTGGAGGGTACTGTCGCTGCGTTGGCTGCACAAGGACTGATCTATGGCTTCCTGGCACACTCGTCTGGGAAATTCGCAATTATGGGTGCGAAGAAGGCGGCAAGTCCATTGGAAGCCGGATGGCCTAGCGTTGCAACAGCCGTTCAAGAGCGTTTGACTGAGGAGCAGGTCGAGGTTGATGGAGTTCCAGGTTGGGTCAAAATGCCACAGGGATTTGCATGATTAGGGCTTGTGCCGATTGTGGTGAATTCATAGGAGAGCTCCAGGTCACGAATCAGACACGGAACGGTGCAGAAGGAGCACAAGCTTTCGCTTACCGGATCCGTGGCTCGTTACCAAACTTTACTTGAAATGCTAGAAGCACACATATTTGCAAACAGATGATTTTCAAGGAAACGATCACTCAAGTGGTTTGCCTTTTTACATTTGGCAATATGCTAGCTATTGGAAGCGGCAGCGGCCTCAGCTTCGTCTTCCTCGCGAAACAAGGCGGTAGACCTGGCACTGCCCTGAGGATCAAAATACGGCCGTTCTCCAACACTCATAGCACGAAATCCCATACGGTCGCCGTATCCCAGACCAGAAAAGTCTGCGGTCGGCGTGTGTAGCATGGACCTATTGTCCCAGATCGCCATGTCGTTGCTATTTGTCCAGCGGTAGCGGCACTGTATACCGTGGTCCCCAGTAACCATGTCGAGCAACATGGCCATCAACTTCTCGCTCTCGGCAGGCGTCACGCCGTTGATATGCTGCGCATGTGCGCCTAGGGAGAAAATACTGTTCCATCCAGTGACAGGATTAGTGCGCACGACGGGGTGGACGGCCTGAACGTGTTTGCCAATATTCTCGGGCGCGCCGCGCGGATCCGTGTAGTAAGGGATATTGTTGGCGGCCGCGTTGGCGTGAAATGCCGGGTTTCCGGCGGTGAAGGTCAGGCTCTCGAGAAAGCTCTGCCATGGCCTCGACAGTCGGTCGTAGACCTCATAGCCTGAGGCCCAGAGGGTGTCTCCGCCGACGGCTGGCAGCTCCGTCATGCGCAGAACGGCGTAGTCCGGTGGTACATGCTCCCAAGTCCCGTCGGAGTGCCACATCTTCGGCGCCGGGTAGCGCACGTCGGCCAGGACCTTGTTGCGGACTCGCTTCCTGTCAGCCTCCGTGTCCTTGTGATTGACGAGCACAATCTCCTTATCGGCATCCTCATCTGTGCTATACACAAAGGGCCAAATATGTAGGGTATTCTGCGCTGGCTTGCCAGACGCCAGGCCCAGCCGCTGGGCGAGCTCCTTCTGCAATTCCAGCGTCATGTCGTCTTGTGCACGGAAGAAGCACACGCCACGGCGCGACACGGTGATGGCGAGATCGCGAATTAGCTCGTCAGCGTTGGGCGCCTTGAGCCATTCGGCCAGGTTGGCGTCAGGGAATTCCCTGCCTACGCTGGGCGTAACGTCGAAATGTTTGAACTGATCCAGGCTGCCGCTGTACTTGAGAGACTCCTTGTGGCCCTCCAAACGATCGGCGGCAACATAGCCACCTGGGGCTTTGATTGCAGGTGGCGGCACTGCTGAGGGCGAGTTGGCTGGCAGCGAAGCCTCTAATGACACTTTTGCTGTAGAGGTGCCTGTGCCGCCCAAGAGGCGGGCCTTGTCTTCCACGGGCTGTTTAGTTGACATAGTTCTATTCGAGAGCCGCTATTACTGTTCTTAACGTTCAGTTAGAGCTTATACCTAAGCGCGTGTGCGGGACCCTCCTTCATTTATAGTATCTCGTTTGGCCGCCAGGAACGTCCTTATCTTGATCAAATATCGGTATTACGTATCTGAGAGAGGCTCGCATACTTCCATCGCTCGACATTTCCCCTTTGGAGACAGCACGAGTAAGCTATCTCATCCGGGGTTGAGGCAGTGTGCGAGTCAAACACACGGCCGTTCCCACTTCATATCTTACTAGTAAATGTAGCACCCTCGAGTGGTCTAGGGCTTCCATGTACCATATCTAATTCCTTCAATTAACCATTATATAGATAGCTTAGCTAGTAATCAACTTATCTGTCCCTTGTCATAGGACGAGCTCCCTTTGAGGTTTACTGGTATCTGCTGATCACCCGACTTCAATAAAATGTCATCACCTTGCTTTACTTAGGTGAGCACGTGATGTGAATAGGCCATGTCGGCTTGTGCCATTTTGAGAAGGCTTTTTGCTCTTAATGAAATGACTATTATGTTCGATGAACTTCGCAGGAACATTGCATAAGAGCAAGTTGCCATCCACACGTCCGATCAATTTCCGCGGAGAAGATGCTAACATCCCTTCCTCCACTATCACTGCAAGAGACCTCAGGTGAGTTACAGCCAAGGTAGAACATAGACTCAATTACAAAGCAATTACAAAGTAGTGCTGGGAAGACCGCAATAACCTCCGTTTACAATGTATCGCTGTCCCGGAGTAGTCGACTCTAAAAACGGGTTTTTTTTTTGAGGGTTTTTTCTTTCTTTCTTTTCTCTTTTTTTTTTTTTTTTTTTTTTTTCAGAAAATGTAATTTCTCACAGCTGCGTGAGGAACTGCCTGGGTCGAGATCTCAAAGGACATAGCATTCGTGTGACGAGATGACAGACTGCTATGGGGGAGCTGTCCCAAATCGCCGCTGTCGATCAACAAGTCTGAGTTCAGATCCTAAATGTGTGTAGTCGTTACGAGGAAAATTGGGACGAGAGGAGAACACGGTGGCTGATCGGGACGCAGCCATAATGACCTCGGGACTTGGATAGGTATATGGATAGGTACTGTATGACACCGGACGTGATCGTGACCTCGGGAGCCACAACATCTCCAACAAATTATATCGTTGTAAAGGACGTTTGTGACGGGATCATTTGTTTAACACCTGTATTGACCCCGCGAATTCGAAAGGGTTGTGTCATTATCATCAGAGGCTATCTCTAGAACGCGTGGACAACCTGATTCGAAAAGCTACATATCTAGAGGAGCTCACGTCCAAAACTCCAGATCAAGATAGGCAGACACGAGCCTTTGCAAGCCTCTATAAGAAACCTCGGGTGAGTCGTGACAAGGTTTCAACGAGCCGCCACGTATTCCAGGTCGGCACGCAGCACCACAAACCACTTTCTCCTTCCCTCCGAAGTCAGTCAAGAAAAAGCTATTCGCTCGGAACAGGCTTGTGTAATGTTGAGCGGCCTGAGGGTTGTAAGTGAGGAAAGCCGTCTTGGTACTTAAATAAGGCACAAGCTATCTCAGTAGACTGCTAGATCACATACAACCATACCAGGTACCAAAGGAACACCAAAAGCAACCCTGCTTGCACATTTCAATAAAGACAGACTCTTTACCTGTGCGTAATCGTGGCAAGCTGCAAGTGTCAGAAGTGAGAAGTTGCCAAGAGAGCAACACCAAGTACTTTGGGTACCTAAGTAGCTTCACATAGCCAAGTGTCGATAGTTGCTTCTTACTATGTAATAACCTTGGCTGGTGGCCATGAAGGACGCAAGCACGTCTCAACATCGTCCACAGCATAATAGTGGCTGAAAGGGCAGTGCAGTTGTGCGTGGATACGATCCATGGCAATGGCCATGTATTATAGGACATTCATACCCCTCCGGCACCGCCCGTTTATCAAGTGGAATTAGTCGCGTGATCAATACGCGCTACGTCTACTCAAAGCGCCTCGGCGCGCTTCCGCGCTGCTGTGACATCGCTCGGCCCATGCCGCCAGGCTGCTTCACCCTTCATTCATTGGAATGCACTGCGACGTGACGCGACGCCGTTGGATATTACACGATCCAGCACTCTCAGACATTGACGTGCGGGTCATGTTTGCCATTGAGCGATCGTCTCTGTTTTCCATGATCTCTGTCGAAGGGACTCTTGCCGCAATTCCGTGAAGGAACGCGGGCTGTGCCGTCGATCGGACCTTCGAGAACACTGCTGACGTCTCCGTGTTCGTCTCATTTTGCGATCGGCCTCTGATTGGTGTGCCTTGCATATGCCCTGCAGCTGTCGCGGGAGCCATGGATGCAGGATGTTGCGCCCAGTTGATCGGCCTCTCGCCACTCTAGTACTGGCCAGCTGGTCCGCTAGGACGTGAGGTTATTTCCTATGTACAGTCGGGCCACAGGGTGTGATTCGCCAAACCCAATCTGGACATCAAATTTCCCCGACATGCCAGACAATCAAAATAAGGCTCGGCCTTGACCTCTGGATTGGGTCGAGATGCAATCGCAGGCCTCGAGGAGATTAGGCAAGCGATTGGCCTCCAGCGTCTTGATGACATCTCCACACCCGTAGGCTTAAAAAAAGCTAAAATTTGACCCCAGTCTCCTGCGCCCGTAGCGGCGATCCTCCTCGGCGATTTCCTCAACGGCTCCAGCTCGACAGTGGTTGTATGGTGGTATTCCGAGCACGCCCCCCTGGGAAGCTATGCCTCGCTGTGATTCCCCATTGGCGTGCTTCCTCCTGCTCCCGCCCGTCCTTCTCCTGCGACGACTCGAGCTTCTGGCTCTTCTCTCACCGTCTCTCTGTCCTCCTTTGCCGCTCACTCATCCGTAGTCGGGTTCGAGACCGTTTCTCTGCTTCAACAAGCAGAAGTCCATTCGTTTTGGTTATTCGACGTTGATCTGATTGGATGAATCTGGCCTTTTACACTGCACAGCATCACATGTGTTGTTGTTGTCTTGCTCTGAGGAATGCACATTTGAACGGGAAATGACCACGTCAAAAATTCAGACGCGCCCAAGTCCAAGACAATCGATTCCCCAGGAGGCTTACAGCCCTTTAGACTTTTCTACTCTATTGTTTCCTATCTCCTTCATCTGAGCCCATAACTCTACTTGCAGCTTCGTGCTGTACCACGTTCTTTACACCACGTTCATTTACACAACCTCATCGATGAGACCAACAACATTCAAAGCCCTAGCCGGCTCGGCTCTACTCTCTCTGACCGCTCAGCCTGTCGACGCGACCTTGGGTCATCGCCACTTCCACCACCACAGACATGGCCTTAACCATACTCACAAACACGGACAGGATGCGGACTTGGTTAAGCGGGGAAGGCTTGTCAATCGAGCTGGGCAATGCGAATTTCCTCAGGACGCAGGTCTGGTCACCGTTACTCCACAACAATTGAATGCCGGATGGGCCATGAGCCCAGATCAGGAGTGCACAGCGGGCTCCTACTGTCCTTACGCCTGCCCGCCAGGTCAGCTCATGAACCAGTGGAAACCAGGGACCACATACGTCTATCCAGAATCTATGGACGGAGGAGCCTATTGTGACGAGAACGGCTTGATCACCAAGCCGTTTCCGGATCAGGATTATTGTGTGGAAGGCATTGGCAATGTCAACGCAGTCAACAATTGTGGAGACGAAGTGGCAGTCTGTCAGACCGTTCTCCCCGGGAACGAGGCAATGCTCATCCCGACCAGTGTGAGCAGCAGTGCGGTGATTTCTGTGCCTGGAACAAGCTACTGGGACTCCACAGCTGCCCACTTCTACGTCAACCAGCCAGGACACACCACCGAGGAAGCTTGTATCTGGGGCGATGGTTCAAGTCCCATCGGCAATTGGGCGGCGTACGTTATTGGAACCAACCAGGACGCCACTGGAGACACCTATGTCAAGGTGGGCTGGAATCCCATATACACGGAGGCATTCCCCGGCGTGAAGCCTAATTTTGGTGTGAAAATCGAGTGTGACGGCACCTGCGTCGGGCTTCCCTGCAGTATCGACCCCAGCACCGATGGCTTCGGTGGTGTCAACAGCGAAGAGGCTTCTACGGGCGCTGGCGGTGCTGACTTTTGCGTCGTTACTGTCACGTCCGGGTCAGCCAATGTCGTCTTCTTCAACACCGACGGATCGACTGGATCCAGCTCATCAGGCTCTTCAAGCTCGAGCGGCACCACCACTGCTGCTCACTCCGAGCCTGCTACTTCCGAACCTGCTACGACGAAACCCAAGCCGACCTCATCTCAGGCCGCGGTTGTTGTCCTGGGCCTGCACGCAGTAGCCACTACTTCAGAAACGTCGACCAGCCCCCCCACAACGACTTCGCTGCCGACGACCTCACCATCCAGCACGGAAATCAGTACGACCTCGCCTGCCTCCAGCACGAGCCATGCTTCGACTAGTCTTGCATCATCCACGTCACGCCCTGCAAGCACTACGCTTGTCAAGCCCTCGGGTGGGTATGGAGGAGTCTTCCAAGAGAGCGATGGCACGACAAACGGCACGGCGTCTTCTGGATCAGTGAGCACCACATCCTCCGCCGACTCGGAAGACACAACAGCAGCCGCACCTGCTGCCACAACGTCATCCAAGAGTATTGCCAGCAAAGATCAAGCAGCCTTTGCTGGTCTTGTGGTGGCGATCGTAGCCGCCGCCTGCCTGTACTAGGCGCTCCCCCGGTCACAACAATTAAATATTTACTTCTCAGCAACACAGCCAGCAGCCTTCTTCGCTACTTGATATACTGGGTCGGCATCTACAAAACTGCCTCTTCGACGCAGCTTGACTTGCGAATCGACCACGATCCTCATCTTTTGGCCGCTGCTGGCCACTTTACTTACTTTCGAAAGTTGGCTCATTTACTCTATACATTTCAAGCATCTTTGAACCAGATGTATATACCTACAAACACCATCGGCCTGGTACTAAGGTGTGATGCGTAGTGTTTATTGTTTATATGTGGATCCATTTACTCTTTTGGGAGTGTAACCTTCCACTCGGTTATTACCTTCTTCGCTTCTTCGCCTCTTCTCTTCGCAGTGGAGATATTTGACAGGCAATATACCCACAAGTCGATTCTATATTCTTGGCGGGACAAGTCCAAACAATTTTGGCTGATGTTTGATTGATTGATGGTGGAGGAGTTTTACGGATTTTGACGAACAGGAGGCGAAAAGGCTTCAAGGACTGGTATTCTTAGGTTGAATGGATCATGAGTACTACACTTCACTGTCAAACACGTTGTTGTGATTTGCTTCTTTTGCGCCAAAACTACTTTGACATGCACCAGCAAGTACATCTCGATATCCATCTATCCCAGAAGTTATGCAATGTAGTCCCAATTGCTATGGGCACAGTTCCAACCCCCCCCCCCCCCACCGAAGCGCTGGACGGTACAAGGTATTTCCAGACTTTGAAAGCAGTGAATTGATTCATATGATTCAAAACTCATTATGTCTGGGCTCAATGTAAATCTGAGTAGGTTGCTCAATTAAAAGTTGCAAATTCGTGTTGAGATGCGTGCGCTTTCAAGACCATACGTTTCATCTTGTTAGTCAGTTGTGTGGCACGGAAGACAGATCACTAACATCTGGAACTCGGGTCGCCCACCTCTCCCACCTTCCATATTGCTTGCAGAGCCGCCGTTGAACACGGTTCTACAGCCTCTCACGAACAGCAAACTCTACATTCCCACATTTAGGTTTTTCCACTCAAGACTCCAAACCCATGAGTATCATCGACTGGGCTGGATGAATACTCTTGCCAACAGCTCTTAGCCATGACTGCTCCTTCCACTGGGGCCAGCGGGATGGGTCCACAGGCCCGGCTTGTGCATGTCGGCCGGTCTGACGGCCGCTTTTGGACCTTGGAGGAGATCAACGCACAATCGCTTGGCAAAGGCAGCCCCAAACGTATTGGAGAGCCGATTCCTCAGGAACTCAGTCAGATTTCTGACGACAAGATCAAAAGCCTACTGGCGCAATGGAAGGTCGTCGTCGCGACTGGGTTGGCGGAAAACCTCGCATGGCCGCGAGACTCGCAGTACCAAGTCAATTTCCCAGAGGGCTTCTGTTTAAGAGAATGTAGCCCTCAAAGCGCAGGTTAGTTACGATACTCCTGTGTCTATCGTGTTCAGGCTGACCAGGGTTTTCCATACCAGGGGCCGACAAGGAGGTCGGCATGTTCGGTCACCCACAGGGCTGTACAGATGAGTTTGTGTACCGGTATCCTTACGAGTTCATCCCACATGTACTGTGGCTTCTCAGTGACAGCAACGAGCACAATCAATGCCCATGCAAACCTTGCCATGTGGCAACGGGCAGGCCTCTCCCGCGGACTTTTGCAGAGAGGATGGATGAACAGAGTGCGGCAATGGAAGCCACCAAGTTGGTATCTAAAGCTCCAGAGGCCAAGGCTCCTAAGAAGAAGGCCACTGCGACCAGAAAGAAAGCTACAACGGCTGCAGATGCTGTGACCAAAACAGCTACTAAAGATGCTACAGCCGCTCCTCCTGCGAAGCCGACGAAGAAATCAACCGTCTCCAAACCGCCACTGGCCACGATCCCAAGTGCAGTCGTCCCACCAGCTCCGGTCGCTCCGGCTGACCCTCCGTTCTTGAACAAGGAACCCACCATGTTTCGGCGGGGAGAGATGGTCTGGTGCCAGCAAGTCGTTGGAGCAGGATGGAGAATCGGTGTCATTCGAGAAATTCGCCCTGAATCTGCCTCTCCATACGTTGTCATCGGACTTGGACACAGCTCACTCGACATACCCGACTCGGAGCGGAATCTCCTCCAATTACGGCCGTTCCTCGCCTTTTCTGTCCCTGCCATTTCCGTCCCCGAGATCAGAGACAACGACTTCAACAAAGTCAACTGGCAAGGCGTGTTCGGCAATCCTCAATATTCTGGCGAGATGGTCGGACTCGAAGCCTCCAAGCTGGCTGCCCTCGAGATTGACGGCTCCTGGTCCACCTTCAATATACTCAAGGCGGGCCCAAAGCAACCCAAGAACATCACCATGTACGGCGGCGTATTCCTTGGCGCGGAGATGATCCGTCTTGGTGACCCCATACGCCCCAAAGACAAGACGCGTGACACGCTACTCGAGATCACGGAGATCTCGGTCACGGAGAGCACGGTGCAGGCCAACCCGGCCGATCCAACAAGTATAGCCACTCAGTATGCGCTTGCTTTTCGAGGGATCGAGTATCAAGCTGTGCTGGTGGACGAGAATGGCAAAATCCCGGGTCAGCCTGAAGGCGCGATCTTTGCCAAGGACACGGCTTTCAGAACGCTTGCTGCAAAGGCCGGTGGGAAGAGACTGAAGTGTGTGTGGCAGGTAAGTGCTTCCTCGAAAATGCTTTCGTCCGTTTACATATCAAAGTGAATGGATTGATTGTCATGACAGCCCCGACGGTCTGTTCATGCGCTTCTCTTTTTTTTCTCTCTTCCATCACGAGTTCACTTTTCAAGAACTGAAATTTATATCTCTACAGCGCAAGAGCTACGACATAGTATGGCAGGAACGCGATGTCGCGGGACGTTCGTACGCCAGCGACGAGCTCATCCACGTCACCAAGGGCGAGGAAGAAGTCAAGAAGGCGCACAGCACGGGCGTCTTCCAGGAGGCGTCAGCATTTCTGAACAACCGCATGCAGAGCGCCGCTTCGCGCAACTACGGGCGGAAGGCCAACCGCTGGGCGACGTACAGACAGGCAGTCAACGTTGCTCATCAGTGTCCGAGAATAGGGGCGGATATCACTGAGGATCCTGAAGATTGAAGGATACGGCATGTGGATTGGCGATTTGGTGTGGAGGCAAAGCATGGGGTAGTATCGATCCTGAGTGGGGTGTTGAATGTCAACGGGAACAAGTTTTATGGGCAAGGGACTTGATCTTGTGAAGCGGTTGATACCCGTCTCTGTGTGGCGCCACTTGCTTTGGTAGGGGTTCATAGATAATCATTACAGAGGTCTTGTTCGAGGTAATTGCCTTACTTTGCCAAACAATGCATATTTCCAGACCACACCCTGTTAATCCAAATAGATCAATCTACTCACTCACTCTACGCGCGCAACGTCCATGCTGCCATGAACGGCCAATACTCTTGAACACCGTGGCGCATGCTTACTGATAGCTGAGACAATCACTGCGAGATTGGTGACAATGTCCCGAAAGGTACACATGATCGTCAAATTTGGGTTACACCAGTAGTGGCGATGCTTGCCAGAAACGATATCTCTGATCCTATTGGGGGCGGAGATCTCTTGTCGGCCACCCATCGTGTTCCTGGCCTGTGAATAGGGGCTATGGCCCACGTGTGGGGGTCTGTTAAGTCCTCCATGTGTTCAGACCCGGTACAATTTCTGATGCCTTGGTATAGCCTGAGACTCACAATGTTGAAAGCCTAAACACACTCAGACCATGGCTGCATGTCTCACTCAATGCAGCTGTGGCGCTTGCGCATTGCAAATACGGAACATCTCAGTAGGAGAATCAATAGGCCGGATGAAGACGCTTTGGTTGGTAATCGAGTATAATTCACCCGACTAGCTAATAAGCCCCATGGGGGAAAAGGGGTATCTGCAAAATTTGTCAAAATCTTGACTTCCTTTTCCTGATCCCAACTCCTTGTATTCTTCTGTGCGCGCCATCGGACTATTGTGTGGTGCATTTAGACCTGCTCCTGTTTACATTTTTAATCGAGGCGCGTTATCTCACAGCAGCTCCCACTCCGCCAACGCTTTGTGGTCTTCAGGACCAATTGAACCATGCCTATCCCCGGAATTTGTTGGGTCGTGAAAATCGTAGGCGATACTGTGGCGCAAGACGTCGCCCATCAATTTCAGTTGCGTAGCGTCGTCCGAAGTCCAAGGCGGACCAGTCCTCTGAGAGCTTCTCCAAAAGCCATGTCTGCACCGGAGGGGCCTTCTCTTGAGATCTCTCTTGAGATCATTGACGAAACCCTTCTGAGTTTATCGTAGTACATTTTTCATACTCCATGAAGAGACCACTGACAGTAGTGATGAGCATGGAATCCAGTGCAGCAGTGTGTGCCTGAAGTTTCCTCTTTGACGAACATGCGGGATAGACGGTTTCTTTCAGGAGACTTTCAATGCCGCGAGCTTTTGCTGTACACTCTTCACCACTTCGGGATCTGGGACCGGTTCGACCTTCTGAGGCTTGATCCTTGCGCAGTTTTCACACTTCCCATGTGAGCAATTTTGGCATGCAGTTCCGTTGTCAGCGCCAGGAGGGAACTTTTCGTAGCACTCGTGGCATCGGTAGTGCGGTATCGATTTTGCGCCGAATGCATCCCCGGGATAGCCATATGGATACTTGTCTTTCTTGGGACTAGAGTTTCGTTGGTCAGTATTTCGATGTCAAAGTCTACAACGTGTAAAGGAGACTTACGGGTCTCGAGGACAGTCTGTACACCGGACATGTTGGCAATTGGAACAATCCCGTCCCCCGCCGCGAAAGATGACCTCTTTCCCGTGGACACTCAGACACTGACAGCATGTCCGTCTCACGCGCTGTCTGACTTTCTTGTACACTAGTTCCTGCTCAGGCTTTGCGGGCCTTCTCACAACCACCGGCGCGTGCGGGTCGAAGTTCGGCTCTGGCCAGATCCTGGGATTGGCCGACCTTTCCCTCAAGACTTCAGCCTTTCTCTCGCGGTTTGCTATCATCTCAGCCTCGGTTCGCTTAGGAGGGTATCGCGTACACTGGCGACAGTAATTATGACTGCAGTTTTCGCATCGGCCAGTCTTGCTGATATCGCCGTTGCATTGGTGACATTGTCGGTGGACGCGCATGCATGCCGGTTTGTTGACACGGAAAACATGTCCCTCCATTTGATAACACTCACTCGGGTCCATCTCAAATAGACCCAGGGATTTTGGGAATTGCTGAAAGCGATCAGTGTAAATCTGAGCTCGTGGTACCTTCTCTCCTTCATGTATCGGAGGATTGTCGTCCACTTCTGGTAGTGCAAGCGCTTCCGGTGAGACTGATGATTGCCTGCCATCTGTGTTAGCTAGGAGGTCTTGCATTCTATCTTGTCGATCTTTGTTGAAAGGATACCACGACGGTATGGTCCTACGGGGAGACCGGCAACTTGGGCACCGTACCTGGGAGGATTCACAGCGACTGGTATCGTCCGCCTAGTATTGGTTTGTGCTTGAGTAGAAGCGGTGGGCGCGGAATTTGTGGGTAATGGTGACAATACTCCGGATGATTTGGAAGTTTCGGGCCTCCTAAGGACAGTCCTCATTCTTGACAACAATCTCCTCCCGACGCTCTTCCCCTTCTCATCCCGACCGTCCACGGCCGGCCCTTCTGCCCATGCCGTCATGTTGACGAAACGTGCGTTGCGGAGAGGCTGTATTACAGTGAAACCGTTCAGTGCCGGAAGATGCTCCTATGGCATATTTGGGCAAGCCAAAGGGGTCAGAGGACGGCTCGAACGACGCCAAATATTGTGGTAAGAACAGATCGGCCAGCTCGATTTCGTTTGGAAACTGTAAGAAGTGGTGTTGCGCCTGGACAAAGACGAGTTCTTAGTTGAGCGGGTCCGGGGCGTGCGGCTGCTAGCTCGAGCCGAGAGGTGTGACGAACAGCTTTTGCAAGGCCCACGAGTCCGCGGAGACGCCAATTGCAGAGCAGCAGAAATTCGAGTTTGGGCACGACCAAATTAAAAGTTACGATGTTGTTGTCGGTTGGACAAAGACGTCAATCCGGTATTGGCCAATTCCTCTGACACGCCAGCGTACCAGCTGCGAACCTGTTGTGCCTGGATTCGCTGCAGCGCAATGACGCCTCACAGCCTCACTTCGTTCGAATTGGAAAGGACGTCTTGGCGCTCTCTTCACAAATATTATTCCTCCCGGCTCTTCGTATGTGCGTCCGTGGTTGAGGTGTGGATGGGAGACTTTAGTTTCGCATGACGAGGTTGAGATTGGGTGCAGATTGACTTGAGGATTCTCGACAAAGGAAAGAAGAAGCAGGTTGGGATGGGCCGGAAGGGAAAGACAATCCTGTTACCGGGCGTTCGGGTCGAGACCAGTCCGCGCCGACCCCCCCTCGCCCAGGGTCGCCACTGAGATAAAACGCTCGATTTGTCCTAGCGGAAATCGAAGAGATCAGCGAGCTCGCGAAAACGAGATAGGATGCAGAATCAGACGTTAGGTGCAGATGCAGGTGGGCTATCTGGCTACCAGCATGTATCCGTGGATTGTTTTGGGTATGGTGAAAAACCATCCTGGTGTGCCACGCGTTGTAATATGTAGTCTGGAGCGACTACCTGGTAGAACAGAGACATCCAGCGCAAGCCTGAGAAGAGAGAAGAGGCCCAGCAGGCGGCGAGGGTCGAGAGCGACACAAGTTACGACTGGACAGCATTGACCTTTCATTTCAGAAAGGCAGATGCACGTCCATTACGCAGTAGGTATGAGGTAGACATAACCCAGGCGCCCCCCTCTGGCCCTATAGTAGACTCGGGTGATGTGGCCAGTGTGGTAACGATTATGGACACTCGTGCTGAGCCAGAGCTGGGAACCCGAGAAAAGCTTCGTCACAATCACACCAGAGTTGCAGCAAGGGCCAGCCATCTGCAGGACTACGCAGTAAACCACACGGCCAAAACCCTAGTGCTCTCCAATGGGAAGGTGCCTGGGTCGTGTCAGTCGATGGTCCACGGCAAGTTCGGGTGTTGCCCTTGACCCTTGATATCTTTGCAGAGACCCCCCGCCCCCCCGTCTCCCGCCGTTTGTGGCAGCTGTGTTGAAACACCAGGGCAGCACCGACTCGCTGGGAACAAGGACTCCACTGCATTTCCCAGCGCTGCGGGCTCGCACAGACGCACGGCCAGTGATCAACATAGCTGACCCTCCCGGCAGTCCTGCCGCCGCAACCAAACCCCACCACTACCAAAAGTCGTGCAGTGTTAGACCAAATCCCGACCAGTCTCGGTGTTTGGTCCAGCTGCTTGCTAATAGCCTTGCATCAGCCAGCGCGCGGTCGCTTCTGACTGCTGGCGGTCAGCACCTTGATGGGAAAGGGGGGTTCCCACACCCATGGTTCTGGATCAAGCAGAAGCCAATCGTTCCCACAGACTGCCCCATGCACACATGCATACGGTGCCGACGGCATTCTGACTGTCTCGGCCGCTTCGAGCCGTTGGCCGACGCTGTCTGCTACCTTTTTGGGGGGGCAACACCAATTCCTTCAAAAAAAAATCGTTGACTCTTTCGCGTTTCTGTCGTTCCGTCAATCAAGTTCCAGACATAGGACCAGTCCAAACACCGCCTGATACTCTGGCACCCGCAACCCGCTCGATGTACAGGAGCCGCCCCGCCGCTGTGGCTTTCCGTCTATAGCAAGACACTAGAACGCCTCAAGTTTCTCGACTACTACTTAGTGCACAATATGGCCTGATTTTACTGTGAGACAAAGGGCCGTGCATCGTTTCCTTGGACCACACTCACAGCCTGGCGGCCCTGGCTCCCGGTACCTACATGCCTAGACTCATTCTAGACACTTTTGAGCTAAGGCCACATACCTGACCTAGGCTGGCCCGGCTAGCTGGCTGGCTCACTGATTCAGCTCGCAAAACTCGTCCCAGCATCAGATGGAGACCAGGGAGCAGTCCTTCTTGGTAGCTTATACCAAAACAACTTAAATGGCAACGCAGCACGTCATCAAATGATGGCTCAAAAGAGGCCTGAGCATGGTAGAGCTCGTCATAGTCGAATGAGCCTAGCTCCGCGAGCACACCTCCTTCGAGAGCAACACTGGCAGGACTGGTGGACTTGCATGGCACAATCTCGACATCCCCGTGGTCGAATCGCAGCCGCAGCGGTCTCATTTCCGGCGCCTCAAATTGAACAGACCATGTCCGATGGAGACCAATGGATGTGGTGCACATGGTGTGCGTCCCGGAAACCCCGGCGGGCCTTTACCACACTTGGAGGAGGACGGTCTGCACAAATCACACACCACGGCAAAGCCTCGGTTCCCCACTGAAAGCGGTATGATCACCCACGATCCCAGGCCCAGGGCGCCGGAATGCTGAAGAACCTTGAATGCTGGCACCCGTTCTCTTGGGACAAAGTGGGCACGGTGCGCTGGACAGGGCCCGTTGTTCTCGAACGGAATCGTCCCCCCCGCGTATCCCGGACTGCCGGGCCACAAGGGAAAAAGTCAATCTGTTTGCCAATGCCAATGCCAATGCCAACACCAATAGCGCATTCCGACTGAGCGCATGTCAATATCTCGTTGCTGCTTTTCATACCTAGGTGCACAAGTGAACAAGCAAGAAGCAAAAAAGTGCTAGTCCGCACAACGCGATGGATCCACTAGTTAGCTCACAAATGAGCGGCTGGCGTGTGAGTTCATTGCATGGCCGCCATCATGCAACGCGAGAGAGGGCAGGGAGGGGCTGCCGGAAAGTGGACTGGGTCCAAAGCGGTTAATTACCATCCTGTCATGTTCTGCCCTGGGGCTCCTCAAAACTGACTCGAGCGGACTCATGGCGTCACGCAACTGCCGTCGCGTCGGTAGCGAAAGCGATCAGACGGGGCTTTTTGGTGACACTGGCTGACTGGCAGCGGCTGGAGATAGCTGTCTGCGAGCGGCCAGTGCGTTTGCACTTGATGTTAGGATGATGTTTTACCAAGTCCCATTCAGCCCATATGTTTTTCACTACCGCTAGTCTGGTGATATATCGAGTCAAATCGCAAGCAAGGCCGGTTTATTCCCAGATTTTCCTCCCAATCTCCGGAATGGTTCACTCCGTGATGACAGTTGACCCCAGAGACTGGGTCGAAGTCTGATTGGTCGTTATTTCGAATGCTGTCAGCACCTAAAAAGTCCGATAAGTAATGACCTGCGAACTATAACACGTGTTTTATGCCGTAATGACAAGCTTCGCGTACCCATTTTCGAAATACAGGCCACCCCCAAACATTCCGAGAAGCAGACGAACGAAGCTTCACACAAACAGTAGATCTTATTGAGATGAAACCTTACTTCGGAAAAAAAATTCCTCTTTGGAAATGGATGGACAGGGTTTCAACATGCATTCCTTAAATACACCCATAGCAATATATCGGCAAGCAATATGATAGTATCTCTTTGCCTCAGCCATGTTCGAAAATCTGATTTGTAATAAGCCCGCCTTCCGCCCAGTCTATGTGAACAATCTGACTGACGGACCGAACCCACCTGCCCTGATGCAGAACACCTCACAATTCGGCATTCACGAGCATGTCCTTGTGCTCCCCAATGGTGCAGGCTCCAATTGCAGACAGCTTACAGCCGATGGCCCGTCTTGTAATCTTACCTCCTTCTTCCAGGCTTGATGAATAGATGATGGGTGGTGTAGGAATGGTGTTGTCAAGTTCATGACTTCAGACTCAGAGAAATTCGTGATGCCAACCTGTTAGGCACTCATTTTCCAACAATGTCGACCCCCCGAAAAAGCTGTTGCCAACTCTTACCGTTAAATAGCAAGGGCGAGCTCTGTTTCGCCGACACTGGGGTAGATGCAGTGGCCAAGACTGCCAATGTGCGCCTTGTCTGGCGAGCGCCCATGGCGACAGCATTGACGTCCCTTGGGGACTTCTGCTCAACGGATATACCGTCAAACGATCTTTCTATGGCTGCATAGGAAGGGTACGGCTTATCATTTCACGCGAGCTCAGGTGTCTAGCAATAGCCCAAGTAGAGCGAAATCGACTCGCAGGGCGGTAAATTGGTATATGGCCAGGAGCTCTACATAGCGTCATTGGGGTTGATTTGGTTCGGCGTCGGTTAAGAGCAGCTGCAGGTCCAGCGAGCTTGGGTTAAGACCTGGGGGATCGTGCGGCGACGAGTTTCGGACCCAGCGACGACTCCTATGATACAATGGTGCAGGTCACCGGTGACCTGATCATTAATACCAAACGATATCGTCGCTGCTGTGGCTGCAAGCGAGCTGCTGGCCCTGCTCAAAACATTCATTATCGCTGGTGCTCTTCTGAAGTGCCTAGCTCGGCCATCCTTCACGCAACAGACAAAGTCGAAGAGCTAAACTCTGTCGTCCTCACTTGGCTCAGGCATGTCGAGTGACCGATGCCTACTGTTAACGCGGTACTTTGGAGCAAGGACATCTGCAGCCAGTCTACCTGCGCTTAAGAATCTTTGGCGAGTCTATGACTCCACGCGAAGCGTCCTTTTGTATCTCTCTAGAAGCGAGTCGAGCATTTGGCATGCCATAGTTTGTTCGTCCTGCAAGACAGTGAATGAGCATCGACGGGGCGGTCCCAGCAATTCACAAGCAGGACAATGCTCGTGCATGGGGATTTGTGTCTCCTTGATATCATTAATGTCTGGGACACATGAGGATTGCAGAGTAAACGAAATCCAGATTCTTGCAGAAAGACGAAACATGCGGTACCTACATGAGTAATAGAAGTACGATACAAGTGTACCTATCTAAATACCTAGTTATCTAGGTTGCTTACATAAGTTTCGCGCTAATTACTTACTCTTCATCCAGCGGACGACGAGCGTTTGCAACGGGGAATCGACTGGTCAACGTCATTAAAACGACTCTTGCGACAAAACAAACTTCTCGGGCTCCCATCAACGCGTTTCTCAACTTTCTCTACCCTTATTGAACTGTGCATATTGTCTCTGCACAGTGTTACAAGACCCTTTTCCAAAGCTTTACAGATTTCCATGCAACACAAGCCTATCGACAGCTCAACCAGTGTTCCTTCCAACCAAGCCTCCGAGTCTCCGAATCCGACCACCCAAGATGGCATTCACCCGCCTGCACCAAGCTCCCTCGATGGCTGCTCTCAGCCGCGCTCGCGCCGCCTGTCCAGTGGCTCCTTCGCTGCTGGTCCGAGCTTGGCGCAGGGAGTCATGGCGGCCGAGCTCGACGAGACACTGCTACGACTGAGCCTTCAGGAGGGACACGCCCCAGTTCCTGGCGAACGAATTTCTGCCTACGAAAATGCCGCTACACCTACTGGTCAACAGAATGTGGGCTTCAAGGTTACAAAGCGATCTGGCTCTCTATTCCAGGGACCCGGGCTGACAGACTTCCCTAATGGTAAGGTACCAACTTTGCCATGAAAATTTGAACATCGCGATTGACGTTTCCTAGAAATCTTGACACACATCATGTCCCATCTCCATCCAGACTCTCATGGATCTGTTGCCCTTGTCTCCAAGAGGTTCTACGCGCTGATAACGGAGCCGCATGCTTGGAGAATGGCGTTCTTGCGCTACTTTCCCGGACAAGACGTTCTGGGAGACTCGCACCGCAAGACGTTCGACGGTGGTGGGGACAATCATGACGACAACAGAGTGCGCTCCGAGTTCAGACACTTCACCCGCTTGACGTCTTTAGCATCATGGCGGAGCGAGTACCTGCTCCGAACACGCCTGCTGCGTAGTGTTGCGCGTGGAAAACCTGGCACAAGCTTGGGGGGCCCGGGTGCCCCTTTACGATCTCACTCGAACAAAAAGGCAACCGCCGTGTTAACCTACAATTCGAAGCTACCATGGATGGTCAGCAATGTACACGCCGTCTTCGATAATACCAAAAAAGGCCCCAAGGTCATTGTTGGCACGGCAGATTTGTGTGTGTCTACTGTCAGTGATCCGTCCAACGGTAAAGTGGAGAAATGGGGCCTCGATGACCCATTCTCTTTCGCACAACTCGATGAAGTGTTTCCCAATTTGGTGCCATATGGGCTTGGAGATGGGCCAGCTGCTGTCTACAATATCATGGATGTCAGTCAGCTATATGGTATGATCGGAGGGGAAGGGTTTCCCGGTGGCCGCCCATTTTTCCGCGCAATCAACGAGGTTCGCGGGCGATACTTGGGTGACTTATCTAACGCAATCATCGACATGACCCCTGAAGTCCCAAAAATACCAGAATTGACTGAGTCGGTCTGCAGCCTCTGGATTGCCAAATCTTCCACGGTTCCTACGGTGACTCAGAACATGGTCGGTATGATGGTCGGTTCTTCTCTTGGCGTCGTCACTACTTATGCCTTGGGTCACGATGCCAGCGGCCCTCGCTACAAAGCTGGAGAAATGACTGCTCGTTGGGTTCTGAGCCCAGGTGTACCAATCATCTCGCTCAAGGTTGATGACAGCTACAGCTGCAAGCGGAGAATTCTTGGCCGAATCTGGGCATGTGCCGTCAACGCTCTTGGGGAAGTCTTCGTTTTAACAGCGACGCCGACTCCTCCCACAGAATCCGCCAGGACGGAGTTGGGTAGCACCAAAACCGCCTGGCTGGCGGGCCGCTCTGTCTATTGGGACTTGGTTGAGTCTACTCGTCGCCACGCCCGCCCAGACGAATTTGATAAGAATGCCGTCCGCGGTGCCTATTCTCCCCGGTCACCTTGCGATACTATGCAATTGAGCAAAGAGCAGATCATCGCTGAAGCCCGTGAGATTGAGAAATTCCTACGTTATGAGCCAGCTCATTTTAGGAAGGTTTGTGAAGGCTGGGATATGCGTCGGAAGGTTGAGGTGGACTTTGGCGAGGAGATCATCCTTGTTATACGTTGTTTTCGAGATCAAGACAATTCTACCGAAATCCTTCGCCATGTGAGGATCAACGTTTGCGACAACGAAGGGGCCGATGTAGGCTTAGTATCGAACGCTGAGTCTACAGCCCCTACTACGTCCATCTTCGGTCCTGGCAATAAAAAGCCCGCTCCGAGTGGGTCGTCATCGCCCACGCCAGCCTTCGGCACTGGCGAAATGATGGCGGTAGTGTCTTCAAGGGGAGATTGGCGCACCTCGGTGTTGTCACTGAAGAAGCTGGGAAAGGCCGACATTACTTCATGTGCTATGGACAATAGTCTCTACGCCTTATCGACGCCGTTTGAGGACCCTTTGACCGGCGATTTACAAACACAAAAAAATGGTGATACCACGCCGACTTCCAAGCAGAGCAGAGGGGATATACCGGGACGCAGAGCTCGGCTGTTTGGAGTTGGTACGGATCACGGCAAAGTAATTGTCTGGAATTTGCGTGATACATCTGTCGACATTGTCGAACCGATGTCAGTCATTCAGACAGATTCGCCTGATATCTCCAGTCTAGCAGTCTCGGCTCTGTATATTGTCTGTGGGGGTAGCGATGGCCTAGTACAAGCCTGGGATCCTTTGGCGTCTACTCTGGAGCCCATCCGAACCCTGAGTTCCAAGTCCTCCGGTAGAGCTCCACGACACATCGTGAACGCAAATCCGGTGCTAAGGCAAGCAGATTATTCTACGTGCTCTGCCATCTTTCTCGATCCAGACGCAACTTCACTTCGGGGCGTCCTTTGCTTTGGAACCTTCGTGCGCTATTGGACATATAGTTCAGCTGCACAAATCGTAGGACGCAAGAGACGCCTGCGTCATTCGGATATCCACGGCCGCCTCGCAAGTCGTCGCCAAGGCAACACAATGGGATACATCGCTGCCGAAGCTGCCGAGCTACGCAATGAAAGAGAACATCGCGCACGTGAAGATGCAAGGCTACGAAATCGTTTCGGAGTAGATCTGGGTTTGACTGAGGAAGAGTCAATCAGATATGCGCAGATGATCTCTGAGGAAGCATTCCTAATGGATGAACAGCGCCGTACGAGTGCCAGCGATACCGGTTCCACTGCTGACATTGGAGAGAACATATCCACCTCAGGAAGCCTTGACACCGTCACACCCAATCCTAGTCAATCAGGCAGCAGCGCATTTCCTAGTATCTCTCCACCAGTCGTACACACCGCTTCTGCCGACGACGACGACTTTGAGCTGCAAATTCAGCGTGCACTTCGTCTATCGCTAATGGAGGGCATGAATGACATGGGCCAATCACCTCCGGCAAACAGCTCCACCGACCTCGAGTTCCAAGTCAAGTATAGGTCTCCAAAAAACAAGCGATCCACCCCAGCTTCGCGGATTTCGAGCCAGACTCACACACCGTTTTCACAAAACGGTCAATCTTCCAAAGCGTCAGTCTTGACTAGCTTTGGCGAAGACGAAGATTTGGCGCTCGCTCTGAGCCTGAGTCTACAAGACGAGGAGCAGCAGAAGAGAGCTGAGGACGTTGGACTTGGTATTGTGGATGAAGGCTTTCCGTCGCTAGATAGTAGCGGGAAGGGCAAGGGCGTGTCTCGTTAACGAGCACATGAGTATGAGACGTCGCAGTGCGTAGGCTCTCTTTTCGTGAGGCGGGATGTCATGTTTGTTTTTGATTTATTTCTTATCGCGGTCTGCTTGACAGGCTGCTCGCCTTCAGGCCGTGGCGACTGTCATGTACAGTTGGCCTTTGCAATATGATCAGTCATACCCATCACTTAAGTCATCATCCAAAACCTGACAGCCAGCGCGCGATCCCTTGGGTCATGTGCCCATCCGTGATCCCGAGGCTCTTATCCAAACTGGCTTGACAATGCATTTCCCCGGGGCAAACAATCAGCTGCACCGCTGGGTTGGTCGCCTTTTCCCAAGTGCCTTTCAGCGTGACTACCCCAGTGTTCTCTGTGGCACCCATCACATTTGCTACGTGACATATGTCATCCCTATATACCTCGTTCTCGCCGACAACTAGCAACGCCCTGCCGGCCTTCAATCCATTCCAGAACCCCGACTTCGCAAGCACTGGCGCCGCCCAGACGTCATCGGCAGGCTTCCACGTCTTAGTGATAGCGCAGAGGCTCTTCTTGTTCATGAAGTCTTTTCCTCCGTTGTATCGGAAGCTGTCCGCCTGGGGCTTGTTTGCAGTGCGGGGCGAGATCGCTAACAGCCCCTTGAACTTTTCTGGTACGATGAGTGGCGAGATGCCATTCTTAGGCTCCTGAAGATGAGCCATGATGGCCAGCGCAATGTTGCCACCAGCTGACTCACCCGCTATGATAATCTCGGAGGGATTGCGGTACTGAAGGATTAATCGGAGAGCGGCGATGGACTGGGACAGTTGGCCGGGATAGGCGCATTCCGGTGCCAATGTGTACTCGAGCAGGACAAGTGAGGCACCGGCTGCTCGTGCTAAGGATACAGCATATGCTGGCGAACTGAGTGGTACTGCATGGAATGCAACTTTAGCAATGTTGGGATTTCCCAGACCCTATGAAGAGAGACGTACCTATGAAACCTCCGCCACTACAGAAAAATTAGTGCTGCCCATACATTGCTTGTGGATTTGCGTACATACTGAAAGTAAAGCAGGATGGGGCCATTGCGATCTATTTCGCAGTCGACAAAGTGCAGCGTGGCTGGCGGAAACCCATCATCATTCTTCACCAGCTTTGTACGATGAGTAAGTCCGTGGGCTGTGCAATACATCTCGATTGCCTCTCCTGTCGTGTGAGCAAACATGGCCCGAATCTGCCTGGGGCTTAGGAGACTGATAGTTGTTCCGATGCTGGCGGCAGCGTTCCTCCGCAATGTCTTGCCGCCAAAGTTGCCATTCTTCCACTGTAACCAGGAGCTGGTCCAAATAAAAGCAACGATAGTGGTAGCAACGAAAGGAAAGACGCGTAACAGGCCTGAGATCTCGCCTACGGTGAGCTTTGGGTGTGTGTGGCTCGCCATGGCTAGCCTCGTGGAAAGCCCGAAGCCAAAACGAAGTAACGAATTAAAGAAAGAAAGAAAAAATTGAACGAGAGACGTGCGGCCCTGCCAATACACGCTCAATAACCCTGGTCCAGCCAGGAGGTCGATGGTGGCGGCTGGGAATATATACACATACTCATGGCTTCCGGGCAGCCATTCGCCGTTGGGATTTCGAAATTGAACGGCACGGTCGCAGTCGGCCCCTTCAGTGGAGTGCTTGTGCTAAGTAACGGTCGACGAACCAGTCGTAACGCCGGACAGAACATCGGCCCGTCTTTGGTAGTGTTCACCCGAGGTAGAGAGAGTTTGAGAAAAGACCAGACTGATAACAGCAGGAAGTATGCTAGGACCCTGAAAGGCATCAACCCAACCTCTAACATCGGCTGAAAGGGCCTTTGTTGGGCCGAAAAAGAAGTACGAATAGTGAGTCCTGGCCTCAGCCGCGTCGAGCAGGGCGGCCATTGCAGCGTGCTAACTGAAGGGGGGGGGCCTGGGCCTGGGGCCTGCTGAATTTAACAAGCCTATCGGAACTTGGTTTCGTTTTAGTGTCGCTGTTCCCGTCACACCAAAATGACTCTCAATGTGGTTTCAACGCAACCCTGTTGGTGATCTCGAAACGTGACTACCCACCCTATACATAGTCCAACCTATTGGGGAGGTGTACTGTGCAATCGTCCACATATATAATCCGACCGCTTGAATAGTTGCTTCTGTTTTAGTCACACGAGATTACGTGGTCGCCATGATACTATATTATACTAGTCCTGGTCTACCGCCCGTGAAGGGCGTTCGAAGTGCTGGGACTGTCGATGTTGCCCGGCCACTTGGTCAACGTCACAAAATTACTATAGATCAACCGCCTCACGGCTCGCTTACGGTCGAAAGAAACTAGGTCGTCACGGCTTCTTCAATTTTGTGTTTGACCGACTCAGGCCTCAGTCGTGATGTGACTCTGCATATTCTGCACCTCATGCGCCCTCTGAAACCGTCGCAGGTTGGCTCCGGGACCCTTTGGCTCTTTGGGGATTAATTTGAAAGTATGACCACCTGGGCCTCCTTCACAACTAGCCAGATATACAAGAATCTATGCACCTCCGCTCGTGCAATCCTTTTGTCACAAGTGGCATGCAAGAAGCCCGACATGATATATAGTAGGAAGGACACAAGTGCCGGCTGAGTGAGAGCAATGGGCAGCGGTCCAAGTGGAAAGTGACACGAGAGGCTGGGCCTCTTTCTCGCACACCAGCTGTGACACCTCGTCCTTTGTGCTGCCTCTTGCTGTAAGCTTTCTTTAGTGGCATTCGTGCCCGAGGAAGGTCAGGTTTCCTTGCCATAATACCAACCCGAAGCAAACAAAACGAGGACTTGATATCGGTAAGAGGCCATGGCGCCCAGCCGGCCCTGATCAAGAAACCCCGTTCTCCTAAGTATTTACCCAGTACAGTATGTAGTTTCCAGATTTGCGACGGAACCTTTGCTTGGACATGAATATTGCTTCGCATGCCTCGTCAGTCCGTGATGTGGCAGAGTTACGTTTACCGTCGTCAGCCATGTGGGACGGCTCACGTCAACAACTGTCAAACGCAAACAATTTACCTGCGATGTTGTCCTTTCGTGTGTACTTCAGTATAAATCTTTTGTCGCTTACGTATAGACGCTGCTGTGAATCTAAAAGGTGCCGGACTTCAATTTCGAAGGACCGGGCGGGGTTCCGTGTTAGACAGTAGACAAGAGATGAATAAGTCTTCTTTTATTAGCGCTTGGCCTGGCTTCGTCTTAAAGGTGAAGGAGTCAAGTCGTTTGTGACTGCAGCATGAAATACAAAAGTGGTTCCAATATATGTTCCCCTTTTCTGCCCGTTGCTTGCTCATGTGTGCTACCACACAAGGCAAGACGTGTAAGGGTGCTACTGTCTTCTGGTCCTCTGAGCCTTCTCTATATTACATGCAACCTCCAATTTTCGCTGTTCTCAGTCGTGGTTCAAAGAAAGCTAGCCTTCTGTGTTCTTCCTCCCATAGTAATCTAGAAATGTGCCGCTTACATGCTCACATACACGCAGGACTTTTAACAGGGCTTTCATATCGATTTTGAGATCAAGTCGACTTAGGATGGGAAGCTCACACAGCAAAGAGACCCACTCGTATACCAGTGACTCTTTCCGCGAGACTGAAGATGGCTACTTCAGCGATTCAGGTGATTGCCAAATACCAAATTGTCAACAATGCTGGGGACATGCACACTAGCCAGCCTATGAGTCCTATGACCAACCAGCATACAACCAAGTGCCATTGGAAAGGCCTCCTGAACCACATGTGGACATCGTGTTGGTCTGGCAAGTTTCAACAGACAGGCCGCTCTTGAATATAACCTTCACCCCAGCTGGCGGGCACATTGTGGCCGTCGTCAAAAGCAATGATTCGCTGGGAGAGGCACGAGAGCTGCGGATCTGGGAAGTGCGAAATGGGCTGCTGGTTCAAGTCCAAGAACACGTTCAACAAGGAAGTTCAATTGCGGCTGGTTATCATCAATGGACTCAAGTTAGCCAGTCCCGAGCGGGACGTCTTTACGGATGCCAGACCTCTGAGGACATCTTGCATGGCTGGTCCAGAAGACATTATGGAATATCGGGTCTGACTCCTGGGAAGCACTTCAACCAGTTCACCAGCGGTACCTTCATCGTGTGTCCTTTCTGGGGAGAAGCGTTCCTTTGCCCTGACGACCGTTACCAGCAGCGCAAACTCGACTTCGTCGATCTAAACGCAAGAGCCATCAGGGCGTTTGAGGTTACCAAGAAGCTATGGCTTCCCATAGCTGTTTCACCCAAGCCATCTTGTATTTTAGGGTCCGATCGCATCGTTGTGGGTGTGGACTTTGTTCTCAGTGGCGTCATCCATGTGATCTGCTCAGCAAGGAATGGAGCCAGAATTGATAACCAATGGGGCCTGGATTGTGACGAGATGACACACCTCGACTTTACCCCCTCGGGCCGATCTATGGTCAGTCTCTCCAAGAGTGGAGTCTGCCGATGAATGCATATCCAGACAGGTTCCGGGCCAGGTGTGCAGATCAAGTCAAAGTACTCAGCGGACATGCTTCAAGTTAGAGAAAGAAAAGATTTTGATCCAGATTCCTTGTTAGGCTATATTACGTCTCAACACGTTGTGTCAATCTGGGGCTCCGACGTGGCCATCTGGCCCAGGGCCGCCACAAAAGATGCAGGTTCGAGTTTCGAGATGTATAAATCGAATAAGAGACGCGAAAGGCGTGTCATACCGTTGTGTATCTCATACGCCAGCTTGTGTCTGGCTTATGGGTCATACAATGGCTTCGATGTCGTCGAGATTCTCACTGGTAAGGTTGTTTGGGAAGGTATGGGACGAGGTCTTTACGATATTTATCAGGGTGCTTTCAGCTGGGACGGACACAAGAGTCTTTTGTACACAATGGATAGGACTATGCACTTATTTGCAACCTTTGATTTGTAAGCGAGAACTACTCTACCATTAATTCTAGTAATATCAGTGACATGGACGCATTCAGGTGACAAAACCCCTAGGCGTCATCTTTCGCGGCGTCCGTAACGGCACTCTGGACAATGTCACCAGCATTGGCCCGCTTCGGCCAGAACCTGCGCTTGTCCATGTAGGCCGAGAAGCCCCGGCCACATCGCTGGTACTGTTTGTGGTGCCACCACGAAGAGTTCTCAAGCCTCTCATGCTCATCGTGGCTGTCAGTGGCACAGGATTTGTCTAGCAACTCGCGCTTACCGACAGGCTTTCCGTGCTTCTGTTTGTGCTGCCATTTGCCAGAAGAAGGCATGGAAGAGTTCCACTTGGGAGCGTCGAGAGAGTTATAAGACATTTTGAGAGAAGGTCTAGACGAGAGCGTTAGTTTCGAGTAGAATTTATAGTGGTGTTGCCTTGGTATTGATCTGTAGTGGTTGAAGTTTGGGATGAAGAAGCTGATGAGGATGAGGATTCTGAAGCTTCTAATTCAGACGTACGCTCACTTTATATGTTGATTGAAAGCGAGTCGGTACATTCGAGAGACCGCCAACGTCCCGAGGTATACTGTCTCTACAATTAGAAACTTGTGTGTTGTTCTACTGTCTGTCTTCGTTGCATTATTGTCCGGTGTTTGCAAAGACCATTCAGTCACAGCCTTTACTAACAACAATGAAATTAGGTCTTCTTAGTCCTAAATTAATTATTTGCTTCTATTTTTATAATAATATCGACAAACAAGGCTAGAAAGAGCTTTGGCAGGGAAATAAAGAAAGCCTTCGCAACCAATTCTACCATCGTGCGTTCGACTGACAAACAGCATTAGTCCGTGTTCTGGGTCTAAGGTTCACCCGCATAGGGCGACGCCCAAGAGAACGGCAGTCTCTTTTGAGATGAGTCGCGCAGCGCAGTGTGTGAACATTGAGAGTCGGTACCGGCTTGCTCAATCCTTTTGCGTACCAAGGCAAACAAACATCAATCATTATGAAAGGACAATTAAGCCAAATACTGAAATGCGAATGGTCCCTCATCAGTACGCCCGGATAAGACGGGACTTGTTCCTCATTGGTTGGCTGGGATTGGGGAACATGTCTCATGCAAAAACCCATGCGCATAGGGCTGGGTATTATTCTCATCAAAAATTACAGCCTCCCAAGGGAGAGTTCAACACGAGAAGTAATTTTTCTTTCTTTGATTTGGTATCCGGCCTTGGAGTATCTTCAGATAGATGAAAACAACGCTTGCGAGGTGAGGAACGGGAGGCGCTTTTAAAATAAGTTGTGGTCTGATGATTTCAACGCGCGCGCGTTTAGCGCAAATAGGGTCACATCGCCATGGAACTCAAACAATTTATACCGAACGGAAGAAGTCTAATCGCCTTTTATAAACTTTATTTCCAGATAGGAAGATGTTATAGGGCGGGGGCTGTCGCGAAAGCAGCCTGGACCTTGAAACAGTACCAGGTGTGCCCCCACAAACGGCCCACCTCAACTTTCACGGGCAGCCCGGAGAGCGAGGCAAGAGACAAGCATGAAAATATTAAGAGGTCTCGGGAGGTCTCGGCGAATGTCAAAAATGAGAGTCAGACTCGGGAACTACCGCATTAAAGAGAATTTGGCAATACGACAGTGTATGATTCAAGTACATGCCTAGGCCTTTACACAAACAATCTACAGGCTTTGGGATCGACAATGTACAGTAAGCATGACTATCGCGATATGTGTGAAATCATCGCCAGTCAAATTTGCGTCAACATGGAAATAGTTCGTTGTTGTATGTGAGTGTACCAGGTAGGCTAAGCGTCGCATTGATCAGGGATCGTTTGGAAGACCTGAAATTGAAACAAACACAATAGCGAGGGCCAAAAGTGTAATTGATAGAGCCGTTTGCGCGTCTGTGCGACAAGTAAGCGCGTTTGCAAGGTGGTGTTCGCACCTGGAGCCAATGAATGGTTGCGCGTTCCTTGACCAGAACCCAGTGACAGTCGGGTTCGGCCGCCAGAGCGATCCCAGCGCAGCGATGGCAGCGCGTGGTGAGCCAGGATACGGCTCCCTTTGACCCTCACTAACAGGCAGGGGTAGCGGGATTGGGACTAGAGCCTGGGCCGCCACCTGGCATAGCGTAAATTAGAGGTCAAAAAGGCACAGACTGTTTTCTTACCAAGGCAGCCAGGCCCGCCAGGCAGCCCAGGCGTTGATTCGGTCGACGACCGGTGTTAAGGCACACTGGGCCACAGGGACTGTTTCTTTCTTCTTGAATGAGCACCTGGACAGAAGCAAATTGCAATCTCATCCTTCCCGCGCATCCGCACCCACGCCTCATTTCTCCCTCTCATCTTGGGGACGCACATCAATGGGGTCAACGCCTGATTGTCAATTACACGCTTGTTGGCCAGCCAGCCAAGATGGGCAAGGTCAGACACCATCACCATCATGGACCACCGTCCACCACGACATTGTCCGCTCCTCCTTCCCCTTCCTCAGCTTGCAACGGTAACGAGTCTGGTCAACGCGCAGATAAGTATGTAGCAAGCTCGACTCGCCGCGGTGGAAAGATTCATACCGGTCTCGGCAATGCCTTCTCCCACGCTGGCTAGGCTCGCTTGGCTGCTTGGCTGCCTGGCTGCGTCACGAGATCAGAGCAAAGCTCCCCATCGCACGGTGATCTACCCAACTGCATCGCGCCCTTGCAGATGCTACATACATAGTAGTAAGGTTACAGTACAGCAAGATCCGGCCCTCCGGGTGTAATGGCTCGACAGGGCTAGGCAGGCCTGTCCTCGCATTTCTTGTTGCTGGGGGCCGGGACCTTTCGCAGAACCCCTGTCAGCAAATCCCACCCTGTCCACCCGCCCATCTCGTCTATCTATCAGCTATATCCTTCCCCCACAGCCCGCGTCCACCCCGCGCGCTCATGACTTTGTTTTTTTGGATGTTTTCTTTTCTTGGTTGTATTTGATATTTGTCTTTGCTATCTTGGCTTGCACCTCGCCTGCTGTTTCCTGTTGGAGGAGAACCAGGTGGGCAACAGATCTGAGAATCAAGAAACAAAGGGACCTTTCCAAACTGCCAAAACGACCAACCACGCCCGCGTGTTTGCGCACCAGTCAGCAATCTGCTCAGCTTTGAAGAGGCAAGGCACGTCTGCCATGCATGACGGCCTTTCGACGACAAGACACTGGCATCCCAAATAACAGTGGCCTGCTCTCGAGGCCTGGGACCCTGAGGCTCGCGGACCTGGGATCCATTTCTAACCGACCCACGGTGGCTGTGGCCTTGGAGTTGAACCCGGAGCCAGGGTCCGGGACCGATGGCGCCTGTGTATCATCAGGTCAATTACTTGAAGCCATCTGAAAACATACGGCGCAGTGGTGTCCCATCCGACGCATCGCTTGATGTCGGGCAAACTGTCGGTATTGCAATCGGCATTGCGTTCGTGTGCAGCTTTGCTTTGGCAACATTCGTTTACTACTACGCCGCTCGACGGAAACGGAGTATGACCATGAGGGCACGCCGAGGGCAATGGACAGGTGCCATGGAAGAGGGCGTATATGGCACAAGAGCACTGAACCCGAGGACGGGGCTTGATCGTGTGCTCTCTATGTTCTCCTCCAAGGGGCGAAGGCCGGTAGGCCAACAAGATCGTTCATCACGTTACCTCTCTGATGAATACTCGAAGCCCCGGCAATTGCCGGACAAAGAGTTGAACAATCTTCGTGAGTCGGCCGTCGAGCTGGATGGAGGCCAGAAGCAGGGAAACGCTGCGTTCCGTCGGGCTGAGGCCAACAATTCGCTGGGTCCAATCGAGGACACACGCGCACAAGTCGGCCTTGCCACGTCGCAGACTTCAGCATGCAATTCGGAGCGGAGCGTCGCTTCTGAGGGTACTCCAGCTTCGTCTTCAGCCGGGGTCAAAGACCTTGGTATCACAATGCCGTCGACAATAAAAGCTACTGCTGCCCCAGCAGCATGGCACCGCAAGCGTGCTGGGCCCCCACCACCGCTCACCATCGAGCCTCCAGGGATGCACTCCCAATGCCCTATGGACCCCTATTCTGCTTACTCAACCTATACCACTTCTCAGTCTCCCTACGAGTATTGTTCCATCAACGTCCCTAGCGTTCCCGCGCTGCCTCCGCAAATACCAAACGACGGCTTTGGTACACGCTTCCCTTACGATGGGGAAGATTCACTACGTTCGGCCAGCTCCACCCGGTCATCTCACCCACTGCAATATCCTCCTTCACCCCAGACACCGGGATCTATACCCAGCATAAGCAGGTCCGAGTCAGGTGCGCAAGAAACTCAGCCCTTAGCACCACCAACACCGACATATTCGCTGCCGCGGTCGCAGCCGTCACCCCAAAGAGCCGCCATTATCGAAGCAACGCACTTTGAATGCTTGGGACCCTTGCCCGACCACATCTCGATTCCCTCACCACCACATTTCCGGACACAACACCAGCAACAACAAGATCCCTTTCTAACACCACGCGTCCACACTCCCGAGGACCGCTCCCCAGTTGGACAAGAAAGCACCACTACCACCGCCGCCACAGGCGAGACGATCCACGTCTTTGTGCAGGATCCGCTCCTCCACGAGTCGAATCCGTTTCGCCATGAACCGAGTCCCGTCCACCCCACCTTCGATAGGGCGCACTCAGTCCACGCCCACAGCCTCCAAGACAGCGATCTGAGCAAGACTCGGCGCGAGTCCGCCGATAGCCTGGGCAGCAACTTCACGGTCGAGGAGGAGGCAAGGATCCAAGAGCAGATTGTCAGAAACCTTGACGCTCTCGACAAGGAGCGCGTGATGGGGGAGATGGATATCGTGCATATCCCACAGGTCTCGGAGAGGCGATATAGTTGGGAGGATTGAGCATTCTGCTCACATCCCGGAACACCACCCAGCAACAAAAGCCTTGACGCAATTTTCTTTCTTCGTATCATTGTCGATTTGAAAACATTTCACTACAGCTTTTTAATTCTCCACCACAAGCCACGCTGGACTCGTCAAATGGTTTCTTTTCACGGGACTACGCCCTTACTTAATCAGTCATCGGCATTTCCTTGTCATTGCACCTGCATCTTTATTACCATAATTTGCAACGGCATTTGGGGTATCATTCCCTTATTCGGGGACCATCGACTATTTCGGCTGAAATGCATTTTGTGCGAGGCGTTTCAGGAAGACATATCATGGCATAATAACCATCGCTTACGACGAAGAAAAGCGAATGCAAACGATCTCGATGCATCTTGTCTAAAAGACAGTTCGAGAAGAGAGATAGACGTGAAAAGAGATGTTGAGAGTTCACGCTCATGAGGTTGATAATGCGTCGTATGGTGATAGTGTGTGAGAAGCGGGACATCGCCCTCATCGACCAAGTATCTACGTACAATCATTGATCTACAAGCCATCTAACGGATCCAGAACAAGACAATGTGAGATGATGCATGTATGCTGGAGACTGAAAGAACGTGTCTGGTGATCTGTAGCGGGAACCTCATACCTAGTCCACGACCAGGTCTAAACATAACAAGCCGTGAGGCGTTCTGTCTATTTCGGTGGACTCAGCGATGACGTTGACGCCCCCGCCGTTGCTTTTCAACCCAGGCACACGTCTGTCCTCTTTTGAGTTGGCAACGTAGTCAGGAAGTGATGACACCAGCGAAGATGTCGGTCGATGCAAGTCTCCGCGACGTCTACCAAGTCTCCATCCAGATACCGAATTCTTGGACAATCTTCCTCGCCCTTTCGTAATCATTCACTAGGCCCCCAAGCACCAGCGCGTCCTCAAGCGCATGTCGAACTGAAATTGGCATCCTGCCCGCATTGCCACAGATCATGATAATAGGTTGGCTATTTTTTGACAGAGCCTGCTCCACGATCTGGCACACCTCTTTCGCAGACCGTCGGATCTGATGCTGAACATACATTTTACCCCGGTCGTAGTCTGTGCTTCTCACCCAGGGTGCGTCGCGCGGACCCATAGCAGCAAGATCGGTGCTGAGGGTCTTTTCAGGATCCACCAGACGTTTGTCCTTGTCAGCATAAGGGTCGAGCCCCACCCTCTCGCCTGGGTCGATAGGATCCCGTGAGAAGGCGGGTATGACTCGAAGAGTTGAATCCTTTTCCCACTCGTCCTTGAAGTAGAAATCGGCATGCTTGCTCCGGCATCCAAAAAAAAGTAACTCGGTTCCTCTGGTGGACTCCGCGGAGCACATGCGGCGCTCTTGCAAAACACTGCGAACTGGGGCAATGCCGGTTCCAGTTGCAATGGCAATGAGCGGCCGTCGGGAGTTCCGTTCTCGAGTCGGTGGAGGGTGGTTCCTGCTCAGTCCCACAGCCAGTCGTGCCCCTGTTCCGAGTGACTTGATATACCTTGAACAAAGACCCTGTGCCGTAAACTTGTCAATATACAACTCGACGTTGCAGACCAGTGGCAGTGATATTCGATTTGCTCACCTGTCTTGGCTTTCGAATGATCGTCTTGTATTGCACCAACGCCACCAGCAACTCAACAACATGCGCTGTGGATTTTTCATTCTGATGCGACAGAGAATGGTTTGCGATACTGAAAGCTCTTCCTCGAATAATTGGGAAAATCTCCAGTGCGTACTTAAAGGGAATCTTGACCGCGGGAAAGTCCTCCAGAACCTCCAGAATGGTACGGCGAGGGCGAGAGGTGTAGTCGTAGAATTCCTGGGTATTTTCCTCCTGGGTGAGCTCCAAGAGTCGTTCCTTCTCCCGATCATCAGTGGTGTGGCGCCGTAATTGCTTCAAGAATGTGCGATTTGGAATAGCATTGATATCGAGGTTGTGAAGTAGTAAATCGCGTAAAGTGGCGTTTTTGACAGGATACAAGTCGCGAGGGTAACTACGGCGTCCCGCTTGAATGCCCCAGACGATGCGTTTGTTAGCGTCCTCTGTCCAGTCCATCATTTCGATCAGCTTATCAACTTCGGCTGGAAAATTCTTTGGGTAGATGGTTAGGGTGTCACCAGGCCGCAGAGTTGGAAGCTCGTCGTTCCATGTGTTCTCGTAGACACTGATCTCGAGACGACGCACATCTTGCCAGTGGTCTTCGGGGGTCACTCGCTCATTGTGAATAACTTCGGCATCCCAGGTATCGGGAATCGGGCGAAATCTCTTCTTGTGCGGTCCATCGGCATGGTCGGTGGGGTCCTCGAGTTTGTAGTATTGGGGATGATCTTTGAGGATATTGTCGTTGTCCAACCGGACACGGTCATGGCCAGCGACATCCGCGCCCGTCAAACGGTCAGAGATAGTGCCGCCTTCTCTAGCGTATCGACCAAGGCACCTCAGGTCGTTCAGTCGACGTTCTTGATCATCTAGTTCTTCATTGAGTGACTTTGGATGCAGAATATGACTGAGTGCGGCATGTTGCTGGGCTTGCTGGGGCAAGACATCATGTTGCTGGGGCGAGACGTCGGGAACCTCGAGCTCGAACATGGTGGGATATTTAGGAGGCAGAAGCTCGTCGTCAGGTATGGCCTCCACGCTGACTGGGAGTGGGAATTCGCTCAGGAGGTGAGATTTTAGACCTTGGAACCAAGGCAAGTAGATACTGTCGATACTGGAAAGATAGTCAGAATACCACAGCCGTACACGGGCCAGAAGCGAATATTTGGTGTCGACTCGGTCTGGAGTGCAGGTTGACACGAGGAGGTGAGGCCCTCACGTACCCGTTATCGTGTCTTTCGTCTCCTTCCCCCGATGCGTAAACCTCAATAGCGCCAAGTTGCAGCAGTCGCTTCTGCAGTTTCCTAGCGGCCCAATTGAATCTTTGGAACAGGTGCGTGCGTCAGTTCAGTCAGGGCTGGAAGGTCCAGGTTGGCCAGAGAAGAGAGAGAGAAGGAGAGAGAGAGAGAGTGAGAGAAAGAGATTTGGGTCTTACTTGGGGTAGGAGCTATCGCCAAGCCCAAACGTGGTGAAATGGAGCTGGCTCAAACAATTTGGAGGCAGCTTCTTTCTTAACAGGCTCTTCCAGAACAGGCTTGCATTGGCAGGTACGTCACCCTGGCCTGTCGTGGAGGTGACAAAGACTGTGATGGAGTGCTGAACCACTTCTTTCTGCCACAAGTGAGGTCTGTCAGTATCATAGCATATGAAAGCATCTTGAAAGCCTGAAAACATCTGCAAGGGGTGGCTCACCAGGGACACGTCGTTCATTTGCTCGATCGATGTTCGAAATCGCAACCGCTCAGCAGCCTCTACAATCTCCTCTGCAATCTCCTTGCTGTGACCAGTTTCTGTGCCATATAGTACAAGGAGCGACCTTCCTTCAAGCTCCTGTCCACAGAGCTGAGCTGTTCGCTCCCCCCCCTCCTCCATGATGTGCTTGACGTATGCCACCCTTGAAGACGGCTGAACACAGACAACTTCAGCGAGGGCATTCACCCTACCTGCCCACTTTTGCAGGTCCGAGAATTGGTTGATCAGCACCAACCTCCGTCAGCCCTTTCAGACACTTGACCACAGATGCTCTTTCCTACAAAGCCCCCAGGTTGCGAATCTTCCGAGATGGTCACCAGATCATTTGCCACCACCACCTTTCAGACAGAGCGAGTTCCTCCAAAAAGATCACGATAGAAATCAAAGAGGCAGTTCAAAGTTCAGTATTGTCTCTTGTGGATATCCTATCTCGAGGTGAGAATCGTCGGTAACAGGATGCATCTATCGTGCCAAGGATAAAATATGATAGTTGACGTTCTTGACATGGTGGAGAAGTCTATCTTCATACTTTTTGTTTGTAAGAGTACTTTCTTTGGAGATCTTTATTAGTGCCACTTCTTGCCGACTCCGGAGCCGAACTGCCGGCAGTCTTGGCCCTGAAAGCCTGCCATACTGCCAGGCCATAACCTATCTTCATGGTAAAGAACTCAGAACCTTGGAAGGAAGTTGTAGATATCAAGTCGCAGGATAGGTCCCTATCATATTAAGATAGTATGAACGATTAAATCAAGGACATTTCCAGAACATAGTGAAAAGCCTGCTGGGTAAGTCAAACCGGTTCTGAACTACTGGCCCCAGCTAGGGCTTTGTAATATCTTGTCTGGCCGAGGACAGAGAAGCCTTTGAGATGCGCTGTCTGTGTTGTCAAGAGCAATCAAGATTTCCCCTTCATCACAGCTCATAGTAATAATGTCCCTTTGAAATCAGTGTTGCAGATACAGGCAACAGGCCCGCTTTCCCCTTGGGGTACCTCCAGCTGCTACCATAGGCAGTATAATACATCTTGCAGAAAACAATCACATCCTCAGATACAGATACCAGCAGCGAAAGCAGAGTTACTATAATGATATTTAGCATGCAGTGTTCTGTATGCGAAGTTTGTCCCATTTGTATTTAGAGACATAGTAAACAAATACGCCAGAGATAACCAATGCTGGGTTAAGGTGACTTCAAATCTCCCACCCCCCTGTCATGCCAGCAGCAGAAGTGGATATCCGCACGTCAGTCTATGCTCTTGTTGATGTAGTGTGGCGAGTGTTGTGGGGGCAATTTTGTACCAGTACTACATGATAGACTCTTGACTTGAAGACTAGGTACCAATCAATGCTGGCCCACTGGATAATGGTAAAACCTACAATACGATGGCAATTTCGAGAGAGCAATAGGCCATAAGTTGTCTTTGTGATCCAGTGGCCTTGCTGTATGTTGTTGGTAGGTCTAACAATCACCATAGTTAGTAAAAGTAAGCCTCAGCATCAAGTTGGATATCCTGGCAGAATGCCCTCTGCTCATGATCTCTAGTGACAGCTGAAAATGTGCCTGATAACTGGAGGCAACCTCGGGTGTTTTCTTCACTTTGGTCTGCCTAAAGATTTCACCCCCCAACTCTGAGTAGTGCGATCTAGTGACAATAGACAAGCTCTGAAAGTTGCAGCTATTGTTCAGCGGTCGACCGGACGAGTCCAGATCTCCAATTGCAGGACTGCCCCACATTGCTACAAAGCTACCTCAGCCTTTGAACAACAACCTGCAACTTCGACCTCTTAGATTACTGTTTGCTCAGCTTGTCCAGCAACCACACCATACAAATCCAATCTTGAAAGGTACATTAAAGCTTTCCCCCTTTACTGCCAACTCCTTGCTGCAACTCCCTGCACACAACAGAACAGACACCTGAGAAGCCTCATCCAAGAAGCAAGTGTGAGTTGTTTATCCTATCCTGAGTCTTGCCTCTTTCAGTTCTCATGCAATTGTTGGTCCAGCAAGCGCTGTCCTCCAGTTTGTCAAATGTGCGCCACACTTTCCGCATCCGACATGGGTTAGGGCCCCTGTCACTTCCTTCCCTGCCAATGGCACTTGCACTTGCACAAGGGCCCCCAGCCTGCCCCGGAAGTAACGTCCTGCAAAAAAATATGGCAGCTCCAGACTCAACCCTAAAGGACAAGGTCGCCGCCCCATCTTCCATCTTCCGTCTTTCATCCCATCACCAACATCAACGCAACCCTCCGTGTTCAACAACCTCATCCAACCCCTTCACGCATCTAGGGCACTCAGCTACCCTGACCTCCTCCCCTCCGTTTGAAACAGAGTTCAATCTCCAGACTGTCAACTTTTGCAAAGCGTTCATCTTCGACTTTGCAATATCCACCGGTCCACTCCATCTTCCTGACTAACACCACTGCAGCTCACCCAGACAAACAACCACTCGATCTCATTATCGACCAACAATGTCTGCTACCCAGGAGAACAAGACCGCTGACGCTTCTGTCAACGAAGTCACTACCACTCTGTCCAACACTGCCATCACCGACAAGCCTGCCGATGCCTCTGCCCCCAGCCCTGCTGAGGGCTGCCGCCTCTACATTGGCAACCTGGCCTACGCGACAACCGAGGAGGGGTTGAAGGAATTCTTCAAGGGCTACCTTGTGTAAGTCTTTGATACACCTGCCTCATATTGCAAAGAACATATGGTCCTATACCATGCCACAAGGCCACTCTGAAACCCTTTCCCCATATGCACTTAATCTTCAAGCTCCCTTGCCCCTCAGTACCACATATGGCGCGTGTTACTCGCGTGTCGCATGACCCTTTGCATGCACCAGAATTCACCACTTGCAGGCCACATGTGAAGTCTATAAGAAGAGACCTTGCTGACCAACTGTCCTCTGTAGCGAGGGAGTCACCATTCCCAAGAACCCACGCACCGAGCGATCCGTTGGCTACGCCTTCGTCGACCTGTCCACCCCCACCGAGGCAGAGCGCGCCATCGCTGAGCTCTCTGGCAAGGAGATCCTCGAGCGCAAGGTCTCTGTCCAGCTTGCACGCAAGCCCGAGGCTAACGTCGAGAAGAACGACGCCAACGGAGAGGCTGACGGCAATCGCCGCCGCCAGTCAACCCGTGGCCGTGGTCGTGGTGCCCGCGCTCGTGGCGGACGTGCTGGCCGTGCCCACGACGTATGTTCGAGCTCCACTCAAGATTTTGGTCGCTCTTTTGGCAATGAACCAGAAGCTGACTGGTACACAGGACAAGAAGGAGGGCGCCGAAGGCGCTGCTGCCGCCGATAATGCAGCCACTGAGGCTCAGCCTCTGTCTGACATCACCAACCAAACTAACGGCGCTGACGCCGACGCGAAGAATCAGGCTCGTCCTGCTCGCGAGCGTCGGGAGCGTGGTCCTCCCGCTGATGGCATTCCCTCCAAGACCAAGGTCATGGTGGCTAACCTGCCCTACGATCTGACTGAGGAGAAGGTACGCCCTCGTCTCTGCTCCTTATGCTGAAACCAGCTGACTGTTGTTTGCCCTCTCTCTCTTTAGCTCAAGGAGCTCTTCAGCGCCTACCAACCATCTTCGGCCAAGATCGCTCTGCGCCCCATCCCTCGCTTCATGATCAAGAAGCTGCAGGCTCGCGGCGAGGCTCGCAAGGGCCGTGGCTTTGGCTTCGTCACCCTGGCTTCTGAGGAGCTGCAGCAAAAGGCCGTTACTGAGATGAACGGCAAGGAGATCGAGGGGCGCGAGATCGCTGTCAAGGTCGCCATCGACAGCCCTGACAAGACCGACGAGGAGGCCAACGCTCCCAACCCCGAGGCCGAGAACAGCGCTGAGGAGCCTGCTACCGCTACCGCCGCTTAAATGCTGGCGAGCACAATTATCACAACCCAAACCGATCATCAACTAAGTCATCATTACGGGTTGCGGATCGTATGGGGCGATCACACACGGACTCAGTTTTACCCCATTTTGGTGCTCTGACAGCTATATCATGGTTCGACTCGGATGGAGGACTTAGTTTGGACTTGCGGATTATATGACTGGGACGAAGGGGACCTTCAGTGCGACTTCTGGCGTCTTTTTGAGGGCATTGGGTGGTGGACACAGGAGACTTCAATGTCGTCTCTTTTTCATATACTGCACAGTCTAAACTACACACAAGAGCATTTCACCCCAACACTTCTGTATTGATACTCTTTCTCATTTTCTGGGCCGTGTTTCGTTCGCATCCTGGGAAAGGGTTATTTATGGTCCAGGAAAAGTTGGTTGATAACAGGGAAAAGGTCTAGCAGACCCAGGGCGAGGTGCTGCTTTGAAGTGTAGAGTTATTTCACCGGCAAGCAATGATCATGGGGGTTATCTTGATCTGCTTTACCTTGACCAAGTTTGGTCTGGGAACAGCAACACGTAAATTTGATGCGCCACGAGTCGATGACAAAATTGCTGGGTAAGTTTGACAGTAGGAGTGGAAAACACCTTTTAAAGAAGAAATATAAAACTCCTGGCTATCTTATGTCGTCTTGCAAGTCAACCAATCCGGGAAGTCATATTTCATACATCAAGCTGATCGGATGGCTGTTTTATCAACCTCGGATGGCAGGCTGAACTGAACCAAAAAATGGCTTACCCAAGCATCAGAAGTCTATTCGCAAGTTCTGTGACACAAATAGTTGCGGAACAAATCCATGTGGTCTGAATTACTAAAAAGTCCTGGTGATAGAAAGGGCATTTCCCGGAATCGTGGGTTCTTCCAAGGCCCTGCCATCTCGCAGGCCTGATTTAGTCTGATCGGGACCTTTGTTCGGCTCGAGCCGCCATTGGTTGCGCGCCGTCCTGACCCAAGCGTTTGACACCTCGACATTATTACATTCCAACGACCGTCTCTGCGACCACGACATGCGAATCCACAAAAATACACAACATCGGCCTTTGACCTAGACACTTCTCGAGGTTCGACAATTGCAACAAACAATACCGCACATTGTCAGCAAACGCTTCCCGAGGCTTGGCCCAATCTCATTCCCTGTCGCCTCCTGACAAGGGTGCCACGAGGGCAGGACCATCTCAGCTTCTACATCGTTGAAACAAGCATCACAGGTCTCCGAGTGGCCAGAAGGGAAAACACAAGCATCGCCGTCATGGCTTCCAAAGCCATGTGGGAGGTCGACCCGGAGACAAGGTCAAAGGTATGCAGCAACAACGACGCAGCAACGACGCTAGTTGACAACCATTCACCATCAATCACCCTTTCACTTGATGCCCGATGCCCAGCTGACGCCGTGGTCCTCCAAAACAGCTCCTCGCTATCCAGAAAGAATCCGGCAACTCCCTTTGCTGCGATTGTAACGCTCCCTCGCCGCAATGGGCCTCCCCGAAATTCGGCATTTTCATCTGCCTCTCATGTGCGGGCGTTCACCGTGGCCTCGGCGTGCACATTTCATTCGTTCGATCCATCTCCATGGACGCCTTCAAACAAACCGAGATCGAGCGCATGCGCCACGGCGGTAACGACAATTGGAGAAAGTTCTTTGACGAGCACGAGGATACGCAGATGCGCGGGCTGAGCTGGGACGACGCGACCATTGCGGAGCGCTACAGCGGTGACGTGGGCGAGGAGTGGAAGGAAAGGCTAAGTGCTAGGGTTGAGGGACGCGAGTATGTTCCTGGCGATAGAAAGCCGAGCGTGGCGGCGAAGAGCAGTGCGGCTACAGGATCTGCGGGGAGCCGTTCGAGCACGCCGTTGAGTGGGATGGCTAGCTCCGAGAGTCCGAGTACTACGGGCGGCAAGGTCAAGGTCGATGATAAATACTTTGAGAGCCTGGGTGCGGCAAATGCCTCGAGACCGGAAGACTTGCCGCCAAGCCAGGGAGGCAAATACGCTGGCTTTGGGAGCACACCCATCCCCAAGAAGGATGAGGGTCTGCCCAAGCTGGAAGAACTACAGAAAGACCCACTGGCAGCGTTGACAAAGGGCTTTGGGTGGTTCTCGACTACGGTGACGAAGACGGCGGCCAATGTCAACAAGGACTTCATTCAGCCTACGACAAGACAGGTACGTGGCAACACTCCTTTGATATTGGAACGCGGTCCACTGCTTACACAATTTTGAGCTCCAGGTCGGTGAATCAGACTTTGCAGCCCAGGCGAAGGGCTGGGGAAGCAGACTCGCACAGACGGCGCAGATGGGCGCACGCAGCGCCTCGGAAGGCTTCAACAAGTTTGTGGAGGGATCCGACGGCCGGGGCCCGACGAGCCCAAGGAACGCGCCGCTTGATGAAAGCAAGAAGTCCTTCTGGGACGATTTCGCGTCTGCTGCGGACCAGCGAAAGTCGCAGGGCAGTTCAATCGGCACGTCTGCGATGGGCAAGGGAGCGTCTGGCGGAGGTGGTGCTGGTGCTGCTGCACCAGCGAGTAAGAACAAGGATGAGTGGGACGACTGGTGATCCGGAGGTTGCTGGTCACCGAGCGGTTCCAATTGATTCTCAGGGCGTCTTTGGCGTTAGTAGTCCTATTTTATTGTATGTAATCAGGAGAGATGGTGCATATATAAACCCGGCTTTTGAGAGACACGCTAGGAGTTCTTTTTTTCTCTTGTGCAGTCTGTCTGCACAGTCGATCAGCTAATCGAAAGTTAATTGAAAGCCTGGGAATTTCTCTTGTTCAACATCTTTCTCCGGGAATTTGGAAACTTAATCCTAATAATTAGGACAAGTACTTAAGCCAAGAGTTGCTCTGCAACATGGAAACCTACCTACTTACGTCGTGCAGGGATTCAAGCTCGCCTGGTGCAATGCCAACTACCCTCGTCGAAGCTCAGCTGCCCGGTTTCGGCCGTTGTTAGCCGCAGAACGACACCCGAGGTCAAATTCCCATGACGACCTTCAATTCATGACTCTCTGTGCCACTCCCCTTTGCACTCGACACTTGCTGCCGCCAAAATGTCCGCGCTACGAATACTTGTCCCCGTTAAGAGGGTAATTGACTATGCTGTAAGCTTCCTTCGCCCTTATCTCGAACCGTCCCAGGATTGCTGGCTAATAAGGTGTCTCTGCTTGCTAGGTCAAACCCCGTGTCAATAAGGCACAAACCGGCGTCGAGACCGCTGGCGTCAAGCACAGCATGAATCCCTTCGACGAGCTCTCCGTCGAGGAGTCTGTACGCATCCGCGAGAAGAAATCGGCCCCCGGCGGCGTCGAAGACATTTGCGTCATCTCCGCGGGCCCGCCCAAAGCGCAAGACGTCCTCCGCACAGCCATGGCCATGGGCGCGGACCGTGCAATTCACGTTGACGTGAAGGAGGGCGAGGACCTCGAGCCACTCACTGTTGCCAAGCTGCTCAAGAAGACGGTCGAGGACGAGCGCAGCAACTTTGTTCTTTTGGGAAAGCAGAGCATTGACGATGATGCTGGTCAGACGGGGCAGATGCTGGCAGGCTTGCTTGGGTGGAGCCAGGCGACGCAGGCGAGCAAGGTGGAGTTTGGTGAGGGCGATAGCGTCAGTGTGACGAGGGAGGTCGATGGTGGTGTTGAGACACTAAAAGGGAAGCTGCCAATGGTCGTGACGACCGACTTGAGGTTGAACGAGCCACGGTATGCGAGCCTGCCGAATATCATGAAGGCCAAGAAGAAGAAGCTTGAGAAGAAGACGTTGGCAGATTATGGAGTGGATAATCAGAGAAGGCTGAAGGTGCTTAAGGTCACTGGTAGGTTCAGAATTCCGTGCCCGGTGGGATCAAGCAGGAACGCTGACTTTACTGCGCAGAACCCGCTCCGAGACAGGGTGGTGGTAAGGTTGAGGATGTGGGTGGACTTGTGTCCAAGCTCAAAGAGCTTGGTGCCATCTAAAGGATTCCAATGTTTTGATCCAACTTCATATTACAACAGCACAGCATACAGCATCAGCATTAGAAGCCATCAAAAACAGTCCACCATGTCCAAAAATTTGCACCAAGAAGAAACAGGAGCGAACGTATCCTTGAGCTTAACCCAAACAGCGATGGCAAAAGGAGAGGGCCAGGTACCCGTGGTAACTACTCCTAAACAAGATTTGCAACAGGCGCAGGAGCTACCTGTTAGAGGAGAATGGCCTGCCTACCCTCCTACCTACAAATCTCCTCTAGGTGACTTGTGCAGGGTGATGAATTCTCTCCATTGCTGACCTGACCAATCAAACACATAAAGACATCTATACAGCTACAGAAGCGATCACATTGGTTTTCTGTTATAAGCGGTCAGCCTGTGGAGATTTGTCCGAGAACAACCTGGCCGACTGGCAATTGATTTACTTTTAAGTAGATGGCGACCCCAAGCCTGAAGATTAGCTGTTCGATGGGTTGATTGTTATTTCCGCTTCTTTCTCTAGCTGAATCTGGGTATAAGTGAACCCATAGCCTATCATATATCGCCATTGCATCACTTCCCTTGCTGCAAAGAAGTTCCAGGTTATTTCCGTCTCCACTAGCGGGAGGTTTTCGGCACGACTGTTTGAATCCGATTTTTTTTGGTTGCCGGTCCCTTAGCATGGCTGGCATGGACACCAGGACCCGCACATGTGCTTTGAACACAGCGCGGTCTTAAAACGTCGCCGGATATTTCAAGCCAACGTCGCATCGCGGATATGTCGGTGTGGCAAGCACATCCATCCATTATAGCGAGGAAGGTCGTACCGAGACACCGGACCGGAGAGGCAAACTTCGACTTTTATATTTCTTCTCCATCCTTTGTTTTGCCGATTCGCTCACCAATTGATTTATATACCTGATTTTGTTTGACCCGATCTGCGGCATCTATTACTAGTTTTGCCATCACCGAAGACTGGTGTTGGTTGCCGAGATCGTGATAATGAGCGCAACGCCTTCGCACGATGTTCCGAACACCCTAGCACAAAACCTGGAGGGAGAGTCGTCTACAGAAGGGGAAAATGACACAGAACCCAAAAAACCAACTGGATTAGGTACAGAAGACCAGATGGCGGCGGGCTTGGCTATTGACGAGCCGGTCCCCCAGGTCCGCGATAAGCATCACTTACAAGACCAGACAAATCTTTTGCCCTTCAAACAGGTCATAGTCATATTCATGGGCTTAAGCTGTGCCCTTTTCTGTAGGTCAATCTTTTGACTCTGAGTTATTTTACATACCTAGGTAATCTCACATTATCGCTAACACAGTATTCTCTCCATCAAACAGGCTCACTCCTAGACCAGACAATGTGAGCGGATCACTCCGTCATAAGACAAGATTCCGGATGCACGTACTCACACTGTACAGTGTTTCAACAGCATTGCCCACACTCGGTCGAGTGTTCAATGATGCCTCCACAGTATCCTGGGTTGGAACGTCGTATCTTCTCACATCGACGGCCTTCCAGCCACTATATGGCCGTTTGTCTGATATCTTCGGCCGGAAGGTGATATTGTTGGGATGCTTGAGTATTTTTCTGCTCGGGTCAATATTGTGTGCTGTCTCCCAGAGCATGATTATGCTTATTGTCTTTCGTAGGTTCCAGCCCCAGCCGTGTGTCCATGCTCGTATTCGTCTGCTCACCTTCATATTCGGTTCCAGGCGCCATTGCTGGAGTTGGTGGGGGTGGTATTCTCACTCTTGTGATGATCGTAACGTCCGACGTGGTCTCACTGGACAAGCGAGGCACATACCAAGGCATTCTGGGCGTCGTTGTCGCGGCGTCCAATTCGATTGGCCCGTTGGTGGGTGGTGTGTTCTCAGAGGATGTGTCATGGCGTTGGTGCTTCGTAAGTCAAGTCTGTGGTTGGTGTGGAGCACTGGGAGAAATGAGTGTATTGACCATTGCTCGCTATTTGACAGTACATCAACATTCCCTTGACAAGCATAGCCATCTTTGTCGTTGCTTTTGTCCTGCCACTCAAGCGGGTCAAGGGCAATGCTAAAGAGAAGCTGCGGAAAATAGACTATTATGGCAGTGTGATCATGTTATGCTCTGCCATATTGGTTCTGATCCCGTTATCATGGTGAGCCTCTTGAAAATCGATCATCGGACGCTCTTGTTCACTGTCTTGACACGAGGCTGATCCGCTCCAGGGGAGGTACTAAGTTTGCATGGTCTTCAGCCGGCGTCATTGCGCCACTGATCCTAGGAGCGGTTTTGTTTGTTACGTTCCTGGTGGTCGAACTCAAGGTGGCTCCTCTGCCTATAATCGCCAGTAAGTCTATGTGCCCCTTGTGGAAGCATAAACGGTGAGCCATCGGACTGACATCTCACAGTGCACATTTTCAGGATCCCAACAGTATCCGCGGCGCTTACTGGGGCATTCTTCACCGGGTTTATATTTTATACCAACTTGTACTATGTATTTGACCGTACAGCCCTCCTAAAGTCTGTTTGGATGCTAACCTTCTCAGCTGCCACAATTTTACCAAGTTGTCCGTGGGGCATCTCCGATCCGCTCCGGTATCATGCTTCTCCCCCTGATCGTGATCCAGACAGTCACCTCGTTCTCATCGGGATTTCTCACTTCGAAGACGGGAAATTACCAAATACAACTTTGGTTCGGCTTCGCGATTTGGGCTGTAGCATGTGGCCTCTTATCCACTATTTCACCATCGACGTCGTCAGCCCGACTCATCGGCTACCAGATCCTGAGCGGCATTGGGGCTGGTCAGACGTTCCAGACCAGTTTGGTGGCGATACAGGCTAGTGTTGCGCGGAAGGATATGGCAGTAGCTACTGGGACACGGAACTTCCTGCGGCTGTTGGGAGGCACAGTGGCGCTGGCAGGGTGCGCTGCTATTTTGAATAACACAGTCAGGCAAGTTTTATCTTTTGTTCAGAAGACTATGCCCATTGTTATCCAAAGGGACGACGGCTGACCGAACAGTCCAGAAACGAGCTCCTGCGACTGCTACCGTCGGACACCATTGACAGCATCGTGTCGGATCCCACGCAGATTAGTGCTGGCACGTTAGGTCTCTCTGATACGCAAACTTCTGCTGCGATATTAGCCTACAGTAAGTACTCAGGTTCTTAGCAATGAAAGATGAGTTTGCATTGCTGATCGTATCGAACAAAGCCCATGGCATCAGGAATATATACTACTTCATGATTCCATGTTGCTGTATTTCCCTCACCGCCACACTCCTCTTCGTCAGAGGCCATAGTCTCAAAAGGGAGGATGACGCGAAGCTGCAGGAAGAGGGACGGCAATGGGCAGCAAAACACAAAGGTATTTTGCACCGCAAAGAGAAAGCCGCACCCACGGAAATTCCTACGGAGGTACTACCTGCAAGTAGCGGTGACAAGACAGTCTCGGACGCCAAAGATAGGACCCAGACAAACTAAACCCCAGTCATTACTCAGCCGACGTATTAAAGCCAGATGTGATAGACAATTCAAAAGTCCTGCAAAATCTGTTGAGATGTTCTGGTGGGTCTGGATTTCCATCTGTGGTAATAGTATGTCGTCAGAATGTGCCTGGGGGCGGCTGAGGGACCCCTTGAGATTGCGCGATAACGTCCCCGCCAAAACCCAGGGCCAAGGACCGGGATCCTTAGTGACGTAACCCCACTTTTGCGTTGGAAAAATTTAATATTGGCATGGAGGTCCGCAAGCCGGACCACTCTATCGCGTGGAAAAGCCCAAAAGTGACTCCTTCAGCCGCCTGGCAAGATAGCTTGTTCTCCCCCTTCGTGTGACTCGCCTTTTGATTTCCCAACTTCCCACAAATCAACCCAACGAGAGCATCAACACCAACACCAAAGCCAACACCAACGATAGCCAGTACTCTCATCCACAGCATCGCTGCTTCATGTTCCACTTCCTCATCTAGTTTCCCCCCCTTGAACCCGGACAATCCGCCCTTATGAACGGGCGCTCGTCAGAGTTTACCTCTCAGGTATGTCAAGTTGCGTCGAGCCTCCCGTCTACCGCCTCAAGCCGTACCTTTGGTGGAGCTGGTTCCCATCGTCTCTCCAAGCTTGCGTGGCGCATTTGCGCAGTTGCGAGTTGACGATGTGGTCGAGCTCAATGCGGAAGCTCCGAGCCAATTATTAAAAGCAGTTGCTAATCCATCAATTGCTGCAGGACTATCTCTCAGGTTCGTCCGCAATACTGGGTTCGAGTGCCTGACTCACGTTGCCCCTCTGCTAACTTTTGTGTGACCAAAGACCATCTGTGGAGGTCTCTCTCAGCTTAAAAGCACCTCGATATCTGCCAGCCTAACTACCTCATACTGAAAAATACATATAACGACATGTTCTCTCGCGTCTTCGTCACCGCCACTAAGTCCTCGGCCCCCGGTGCCGCAGGCATGGCCTTCCGATGCCGCCCCTTCGCGGGCCAGGCCCGATTCGCGAGCAAACAAGCCTTCGCCGGCAGCAGGGGAAGAGAGATGCCCAACCAGAGGTCGAGGGCCACTGCTCCTGTCGAGAACTTAGACGCCACCTTGACTATTCGGGTAGGTGTGCTCCAGTCGTGATGGCCTCTTCCCGAGCTGACTGTTCCCGTTAGGACGGCCCGGTCTTCCACGGAACCGCCTTCGGTGCCAATTCCAACATCTCTGGAGAGGCTGTCTTTACCACCTCCCTGGTTGGCTACCCAGAGTCCATGACCGACCCTTCATACCGTGGCCAGATCCTCGTCTTCACGCAGCCGCTCATCGGAAATTATGGAGTCCCCTCGAACGTCCGTGATGAGTTCAACCTGCTCAAGTACTTCGAGTCCCCCCACATCCAGTGTGCTGGAATCGTCGTGTCCGATGTGGCCAAGCAATACAGCCACTGGACCGCGATTGAGAGTCTGAGCGACTGGTGCGCCAGGGAGGGAGTGCCCGCCATTTCCGGCGTTGACACTCGCGCCATTGTCACCCATCTTCGAGAGCAAGGTTCCTCCTTGGCCAGGATCTCCGTTGGCGACGAATACGATGCCGATGAAGACGAGAGCTTTGTCGACCCTGGTCAGATCAACTTGGTCAAGAGGGTGAGCACCAAGGCTCCCTTCGTTGTCTCGGCACCCAACCCGACCTTCCACATCGCCCTGATCGACTGTGGAGTCAAGGAGAACATCCTGCGCAGCTTGGTCAGCCGAGGAGCGACAGTCACGGTCCTGCCTTATAACTACCCGGTCCACAAGATCGCTGGCGAGGTCGATGGTGTCTTTATTTCCAACGGCCCTGGTGACCCAACTCATTGCATGGACACCATCTACAACCTGGGACGACTCATGGACGAGTCGCCTGTTCCGGTGATGGGAATCTGTCTTGGACATCAGCTCATGGCCCTGGCCACTGGTGCTCGCACCATCAAGATGAAGTACGGCAATCGTGCTCACAATATCCCTGCTCTGGACTTGACAACGGGTCAGTGCCACATCACGAGCCAGAATCACGGTTACGCTGTTGATGCTAGCACGCTTCATCCTGACTTTAAGGAGTATTTTGTCAATCTCAATGACGGGAGCAACGAGGGTAAGACTTCACGACAGGAACTTTTAGCTTAATAAAAGCCGAAACTGACGACGAAATAGGAATGCTGCACAAGACGCGTCCGATTTTCTCAACGCAATTCCATCCCGAAGCCAAGGGTGGCCCAATGGACAGCTCCTTCTTGTTCGACAGGTATCTGCAGAGCGTCAAGATGTTCAAGGACAGCCAGAAGGTCTACAAGGACAATCGCCCGTCGGGCTTGTTGGTGGAGCTTCTCTCGAAGGAACGGGTTGGAGTGTAAGTTCACATCCATTGCATATCCCATATTGCGTATCCTGTTTCACTATGAAAAGGTTCATTGCTGACATCAGATGTTTTAGTGAGCCAACTCCTCTCAAGGAGGCTACTGCTGCCTCATAGGAAGAGAAATATGGGTTGAATTGATGTATGCAGCCCGAAGAAGGCTGAATCTGTACGGGTGGAAAAGCGAAAACCGCCAAAAAGAATGGCCGGCCCTTGAGACTACAGCGAGATTGTTTTACAACAGCGAGACACGTCTTGGTAGGACGAATGACGATTTCAAAAGTGAATTTTCAATGCTCATACCTGGTACATCATGGACACCTGATGCAAAAGGGCTCTGGAGATGTGAGAGGCCGAACTCTGCCATGCGTCCTATCCCGAGCCTCACTGAGGCCTTCATTCTATTCATTTGCTGTGTTACCGCGTTCAGCACACACCAGCGAGGAGTATATTCACCCCAATGATGGCTATGTGACCAGTGCAAGGGGAGGCGGAGAAGGCCAATTTAGACTTCGAGTGCACGCTCCACTCGGCAATGCTGCGCTTCGAAATACTGCGTCTCACTTCTGTCTACCCGGTTCATTGATGACTTCTTCGACAACGAATTATCACCTAATGCCTTGGACCAACCTCCATCTTAGTGGTCTGTTTTCCGTCATTGGATTGCTATTGTGTGACCGGAGCCCAACAGACCTATTTCTTTGTCCACTTGGTATCAGATACCTTGGTGAATTAGTGCGCAGCTCGTCGACCAGCCGCGTTACCCATCTGAGGAAGAACGGCACCACAAATGCCTGGCTAACTTGTTTTCTTGCTTCCCTGCTCAAACCGCAACTGACACCACTATCCGGTCGATATTAGAAAATGACCAATTTTGCCTAGATACTCGAAAACTCACCTCTCCGCAAGTAATGGGCTCGTATTTTGCAGGGTTGCTCTCGCTCGTACAACTCGGGAGCACCCCACACTTTTCATTGAAGTTGAAGCCGAAGAAAAACGGCATAGAGTACCGATCGACAGGCGCAATGTTAAAGACCCGATGTACAGTTGACTTGAACCTATCGTTCGACAGCCTCATGAGAAAGTCTCCAATATTGATGACGAAGGTGTCTTTGATCGGCGGTACTTTGATCCACTGGCCTTCATTGGTGAGGACTTGCAAGCCCCCAACTGAGTCCTGTAACAGCAACGTGAAAGATTGTAGGTCGGTATGTGCCCCGAGACCAACGTCGATAGTAGCATCAGGCAGCGAATCATTCGCAGGGTAGTAATTGAAGACTCCATCCGCTCCTGGAAACGTCACGATGTCGTCAAAGTACGTTTCAGGAAGGTCCAGCGCCAGCGCAAAAATGCGGATCATTCGCCGCGCAAGCTTGAGGCACTCCTGCCAGTATTTGAGACAGTCCTCCTTGAAGCCAGGCAGATGGCTCGTCCCCTCCCTAATTAGCCTAATCAGCGCGTTGCACAGTCCAATGTGAGGATGTCTTGGAACGTCCTCTCGACCAAGAGATAGGGTCTCTGTAGCATGGGAAAGAAGAAGATAAGTACGCACCAGACAAATTCTTCGCCTCGGATCCACGGCTTGATCTCTTCGGGAACGTGGTCCTTCTGGTCTGGATCATAGATTGGATCGTACCGCCAGGCGAAGCCCTCGCGAAAATCCCGCGTCTCCGACGGCGAGATGTTTGTGCCGCGGATCTCGGTCCAGCCATTGAAGAAGGCACTTTTGGACGTTGAGATCTCCTGCTTCTTCTCCGCGGGCTGTGCGAAAAAGGCCTTGGCTTGGGCGAGCGCCGCGTCGATGGTGGTGCTGGGAATGCCATGGTTTTTTATGTAAAAGAAGCCGGTGTTCTCGGCTGCGTCGCGGATGGTGGCGGCGAGAGTTTTGCGGGCGGTGGCATCGCCGTAGATACCGGAGAGATCGATGACGGGGACTTCAGACGGGTCGCAGTCCCGTGGTGGCGTCTTGAGAACATCGCGACAGACAGGCCCGTAAGCGCTCCTGAGCTCCAGCTTGTACGTGTGAGTGGGTGGGTCCGTCACTGTTCTGGATGCCATCCTGGTGTTGAGAACCGTTCAAGTAATGTTATATTGTCGAATTCCAAGTCTTACCAAATCGCCAGAACGGACGAGTGTTCATCTGTGCACACTAATCGCTGATGAGGGGAGCTCGTGCCGGGTTGGGCGGCCCCTTTGGAGCAGTGAGTAGGACCAGCGACTTTGCAACCTACTGAATTAAAGACACATCCGGTCCTCGCCCACAGACCAGATATTGCAATGAATCCTCTGCACCACGAGTCGAATGTAGCTCAGCTGACAATGTCGCGGGCATACATAGTATGGTGGATACTCGTGAGCAAGCCGCGGCTCCAACCTTGGCAGGCGCTGGGCATGCTTGTTGGCTCCGTATAAAGACGCATACTTGCTTATTTCCAATCTTGAATGATAATGACAGGCTTGTTGTAATTTTAAGCATATGATCTCACACGTAATTAGTAGAAGAGACAAACCCAATGCGACTCCATAAAGACAGAGTTCAGCCTCTCTCACGATGTCCATCAGGAATGTTGCCACAGAGCAGAGGGGACGATTGGGCAAGGCACACCCTCACTGTCTGATCATACCACTGAGACACGACATAGCCGAATGAAATTCTAGGTGTGCTTTGATTCTTTTCTCTATGCTGTGTGCATCTAGCATGACCACACCCCGACGATACCATCCTGGCGCGCCTCCGTCATATATCCGTCCCGTATGCGTACACGTTCAACAACAGCCGACTTCCTGCCCTCCTCGGCGGCCTTGACCCCAGCACCACAATCCCATTGACGAGACTCGAGCTTATCGTACACCTTGACCACGTCCTCGCCAGCGGCACTAACTATCCGACGGCTGTCGAAAGACATGTCTGTGACCGGATGGTCGTAGGCATAGGCATCATAGAGAGAACCAGTCCGTAGATCCCATATCTAAAGGAGTGATTAGAGTCGAGTTGGTCAGATAGAAGCAAAGGAGACGGTGATACATACCCGGATACTCCTGTCCAAACTACCAGTAACAAGATGAACATCGTCAAATTGGAGACATGTCACTGGTCCAGTGTGACCCACCAGGCTGCGGTGGACTTGGCCACTACGCAGATCCCATAGCCGGACCATACCATCCGCAGTAGCACAGGCAAGAGCAGCATCGAAGACTTGCAGAGCTCCGACAAAAGGCGCATCCTGAGCCGGGGCTCGGTTCGTTGGCTTCCACTTGCTCTCTCCCAGGCTGGCGGATGCCTGTGCCGCGGCCCACATAACGTCTAGGGTCTGTACGCAGCGGCCCTTTTCGAGATCCCACTGTCGAATAGTCTTGTCCGCCGAACCCGATACCAAGATGTCGCCCCGGAAGTGAAGCGCGGTAATTTCGGCCATGTGAGATTGCAATGTCGTCAAGGGGCAGTCGTCCATGCTACCGGCGGGGGGCTCCACTGGCTGATCGTCTTCGTTCGCAAAAGCCATTTCCGCTTCGTCCTCATCCTCGTTCGCTTGTTCGCCGATAGGATCATAACGAGCCCTGCTGAGATCCCAAAGCCGAATTGTAGCGTCCACCGATCCCGTCGCACAAATGTTGTCCTCAACCTGCAGCGTGCGCACAGAGGCCGTGTGGCCCTCGAGGTTTCCCATGCATCGTCCGGCATTCAAGTCCCAGACCCGTACAGCGTCGTCTAAAGCTGAAGTAACCAATATTCCAAAGGGTGCGTCAAAGTCCATAGCAGTAATGCAGTCCTGGTGAGCACGAATCTCGCGAATCGAGGTACCAGGGTCGTAGTGTTCGTGCAATATTGGCATAGACTTTTTGCGTAGACTCCTCGGCTTCTTCGTTCTCGAGGGCGTGCTATTGGCAGACGGCAGTTTCTCGTAGATCGATTGAGACATAAAGCCGTTTACATCGTCCTCACCGCCCTCACTACCCTGCGTGGGTGTACGGATACCTGCCACGGATTCGGCCTCAAGCACCAACTCCTCAGCCTCCTCCAAGCGATTTTCTACGTCGACGACTGATTCAAGTTAGCAATGCCCAAAAGCCTTCAAGGGCACATCATCAGTCTTACTGTCATGTTCCAAGATAGACTCTTCCTGCTCCAAGTCGGCCAAACGGTCGAGGATAATTCTGCGCATGCCAGCCAGATTTGCTATCTTGTTGTCAATCTCGCGGATCTCGCTGCTAGCCATGTTTTTCCGTATGCCCAGCATCTCAAATTCATGCATCATAGTGGCCTTTTCCTTCTGGAGCTTTTGAACTGCTTGAGGGCTGTTGGGGTCAATGTGGCCTTCTTCGAGCATCTTCCTCCCTCTAGACACCCTCCTCCTATGCTTCTTGCCCTCGTATGTGAAGTCTGGGAAACTAGCCTGAAAGCCCTTGAACAGCGAGTAGGAGTTTTCATCTTCTGGTATGTCCTTGAGCAGCGTGTCTGGTATATAGGAGAGGGCGCGGTGTTGTATCTCGCTCGTGGAAAGCCTTGACCGCACCATATCGGTGGGGGTTGTCTTTGCCATTGAGAACATGCTCCGCTGCAGCGTGGGCCGCCGCAGCTGCTTGGAGACCTCGCCCATGGCCGACTGATAGTGGGCGCTTTGTGTCGGATCCAAAGGGCCCATAAGGTGGCTGGCCGTGGTGGTTACTTTGCGGCCAAATGCCTCGAGACCACGAGCCTGCATGGATAGCGAGTCTGCCGTCAGTGAAACAGTTCCATCCTTGGACATGGTCGACAGACCAAGACAAAGAGGCGGTTGCGAACAGGAGCAGGAAGAGCAGGAGGAGGAGGACTGGACAGAGCAAAAGCTCTTCAAGACAGGGCTCGAAGACTACGGTGTAGGTGCATACCGATATGATTGACGAATCATTTTTGTCGTCGTGAAAAGCGTTGTGGTCGTCCGAGCTGGCCATGCGTAAACACTGGAGCACAAGTGGAGACTCCGACGGAGCTTTGTTCGGGAGTGATGTCTTGTTCGAGAGCTGTCTGCTCGTCTGGGCAAAGAGGGCTGAGGCGGAGACTGTAACACAGATGATGAAGCAGCAATGAAAGCACCGTCTAGTTCGCTCAGGGACGCGATGCAGTGATGTTGGAGATTGGATGATTGCGTGTTATGCTGGCGGCTGCTCGACTTGATCATAGTGTGCACAAGCAAAGTCGCCTCTACCAGACTTCGCTTGCACGCGACAGACAACTGGGACAACCTAGACCAGGCTGCCAGGGCTGCCAGGGTACCTAGGTAGATAACGGGAACGGGGCAAGGGTTCTAGAAGTCTGCACGGAAGCAGGGTTCCTCCCTTGGTCTTCATACGCAGTACACACACTACATCCGTACATGTCATGTATTCCGTGGTATGTGCTGCCATGTACATCATAGGAAACCTACGCTGTAGTATTTCCCGTCCTTGCTACAGAGGTGTTCGTACCCTTTCAAAGTCCACGTAGCAGGAACTCCCAGATCATGCCATACTACCACCTTCAAAAGGTGGATCAATGATTAGGGCTGTTGATGACTTCCCGATACAAGGGCTGCAACCCCTCGCCGGTGGCAGGTACTTGCCCGCCCGCCCGCCGCAGCTCCGGAGCCGAGCCCCGGAAGACGGAAGGTCAATGAATTAAAACCCTCTGCCCCCTCAATTACCGGCAGCCTCACCACGAGCCCTATTCTTCTTGTGTAACACTTGACAGTCCACTGCGCCGCACATGTAGCTCTCTTCAAAGTGAGGCTTGAACCCATCGCTTCTTGAGAGCTGTCTCCCAATATCACACATACCTCGTCCTCAACCCACCAATAGACAGCAAATCGCCCACCACATCTCAAGATGGATTCTCTCATCGACCTCTCGGACGCGTCTAAAGCTCTCGACCTCTCGCGAATCCGTTTCCAGCTAATTCGACTCGAAGATACCATCACCTTCCACCTCATCGAGCGCGTACAATTCCCCCTCAACAGCAACATCTACATTCCGGGCGCAGTGCCCCTCCCCGGCTCCGACCTCAGTCTTATGGACTGGTACCTGCTCGAGCAGGAGAAGCTACAGTCCCTGATCCGCCGCTTCGAGTCGCCGGACGAATACCCTTTCTTTCCTCGCGCACAGCTCAACAAGTCCATCCTACCTCCAATCGCCTACCCGCAAATTCTGCACCCTAATGATGTCAACGTCAACGACAAGATTAAGAAATTCTACATCGAGAGCTTCTTGCCGAACGTATGCCCAACCTTTGGGCGCGAGGACAGGGGCGTCTTGCAGGAAAACTACGGCAGTAGCGCCACGTGCGACATTGCCGTGTTACAGGCCTTGAGCAGGCGCATCCACTTTGGCAAGTTTGTGGCGGAGAGCAAGTTTCAGAGCGAGAAGGAAAAGTATACGGCACTGATCAAGGCGGGCGATACCGAGGGTATTGGTAGTCAGATTGAAAACAAGGCGGTGGAGCAGCAGGTATTGGAGAGGCTGAAGCTCAAGGCCGAAACCTACGGCACCGACCCGTCTTTGAAGCTTCAGTCGGGCGTGGACCAGAGCAAGATCAACGTGGATGCAGTGGTGGCTATGTACAAGGACTTTATAATACCTCTTACGAAGGAGGTGGAGGTCGACTACTTAATGCAAAGGCTGTCGTAGTTGGAAGAATAACGGGCTTGTTTCTTTAAACAACAAGTGAGTGGCTGAGGACGATGTCAAGACATAGACACCGGCAATTTGATTTTGGCAGAGGGCGGAAAACGGCTACTACTGGGATGAGATACCCAAGAAGGCATAGGACAAGCGCCGTATATCGAATGCAATGTTCATAAAACCATTGACAGATTTCTGTGTTTTATTGAGGGCTCATGTACTCCACGACAGCTTTCACTGCAGCCGGCCACTTCGCGGCCTCGATCAGCAACATGTAGCCCATACTCCTGACTCCCATCTCCTGGAAAGCCCTCTTGCTGTCTGCCACGCTCTCATCATCCCTTGTAAAGGGATAGCTGCCCACTGCGACCGCATGCTTCTGCAATACCTCGTCCTCTGGGTGGAAGTGAAATAAAGGCGCCTCATCCTTGGCCTTCTTGCTCTTTCGTGCACCGTCGTCCAGGAGCGACTGCACCTCGTTGTAGCTCTTCGACACAAGCAGATAGTGCGTAAAGTCGTATGGCTCCTTATCCTCGACGGCAGCTTCAATCTCATCCACCAGCATGCTATACATTGGCGGTGAGATCTCCGGTGGCATGTTGATGAGGCGTTCGCCCAATACCAAGCCAACATGCTTCTCCTTCAATACCTTGGGCACCTCCACTGCCAGCGTCTCGTTGCTGGACTGCGAGGCCTTGGTGGCCAGGTACTCGACCAAGTCGGCGATGGGCTTCTTCTCCCTGTGTTCTCGCAGGTTCAACGCCGTCAAGAAAGCATACGCATCGTTGGCCTTGGAGTCGACCTTAACGGTCGAGCCGATGGTGTTGTTGGACGTGACTATGTCTGTCAGCGCAGACATGTCGAGCAGCTGTGAGTCGACGTCAAACAGTTGCCGAAGCAACCCCTTAATACCATGGAAATCGATTTCTGTGTCAAAGTTGAACCACTCAAAGTCGACATTGACCATGTCGAAGTCCTGCGAGGGCGTGTTAGTGACACCCGTGCAGTGCAGGTGGGGCTTGGGTTTGTGAGAATTACCTCGTCATCTGAGCTGCCATCTTCGTCCATTCTGTCTACAGAAGCGCCTGTTGGCTCGGTCTGGCCATCGGCTTCTCTTGCGCGTTTCTTGCCCATGGTGACGTGCGGATCCAGAGAGGATTTGGTGATTCTTGGTGGGAGTAGGGTTTGGTGCAAGTGAGAGCGCGCGCGGTTTGCATCGCCCTGAGACCCAGGCCAACTTTTTTGAAATGCCCCTCGCTAAACCGCTTTAAGCGGTCATGATAAGCTGATAAGATTCTAGGGATGATTGCCAAAACGAGAACATTGACTTCACATGAAGAAAATTCATTTGTAAGATCGAAGGTAAATCAAATATATGTACCAAAGTAATGTTGGCAGCTAGAATGGTTCATACAAAGAAGAATAAACATCGGATGGTCTGTCATTGTGGCCTGGGCCGAGAGTATTTCTAATTCATTGTAGCCAGCATTCATTGACTCTGAGGGTATCTGTTTCCATTATCTACTTCCCCAACCTTGATCCTCCGTACAATACGGCAAGCAATAGTCAAGATAGGCTGTCAGCACTTGAGCCTCTACGCAATATTCAGTTTTGAAATTCGCGGAAGTTGAACAAGAGTGTTCACTATTGGCTGGAGTCGTCAGGCAGCACACTCGTCTTCCCTGCGTCCTCCAATCTACATTGCGTCTTCAGCAGACCCGGGCGCCCATCTTTCGAGGTATGTATCAGGTTGCCGTGACCATGAGAACCATCATCCGGTGTTCGATATGTTGGACGGTACCAAATAGACAGGGCCACAAGGGTAACATGCCGAACGCTGCGCATCATTGAGGAGCTGCACAGTGTATGTAGCAAGCTGCGAGAAGGAACAGCTCCATGAGCAACCTCTTGAATGGCTCAGGGAACTTCTAGGCCCATTGAGCATCCCATAATGATCATTATGGATCGTCTTAATAGCCGGGCCGATAGCGATATGGGTCTTCGCCACGGAAACGTCCGGGCCCTCGATCGCTGCGAAACCCACGATTTCTCGGAGGCCGATCAGACCGACGTCCCTTGTTGTATCGCGGGAAACGGTCCTCATCGGTGACACTGGGACGGGGTCTGTAGTCATCCCTACGAGACTCGGCCACACTGCTAGCCCCAACAGTGCCTAGTCGCTCACGTCGAAGACGCTCTTCGTGCTCCTTTTGACGATGGGGAGGTCGAATGCCTATGAAGACCTCGCGGCCTCGGTCAACGAAGGCATCGGCGCTCTCGAATGTGAAGCGGTGATAGTCTTTACCGAGATCGACTGGAGGGTCTCGTGAGTAGAACGAGCGCATGTTCTCCATACGACGTCGGGCCACGTCCTCATCCTTAGGCGTGTAAGCCAGTTGAGGACTAGTCTCAGTATGGCGAATATTCGGATTCTGGAACGGCGGTCGACCACCACCTCCTCGGGGACCACGCGGCGCAGCTTCAATACCTGGATAGACGGGGTTTGTTGTTGCTGCTGGACCGGTGGGCGGTGGCCTTGGAAATGGCTTGCTGTCTATGCCAACTTCTCTGTGAACCGCATTACCGCCATTCTGATCGTAGATAACTTCCCAACGCGCACTTCTAGGCGCACGCTCCTCTCTTGCGATCCAATCCTTAACTGACACGGCCGGTATGAAATCGACCCAGAGAGGTTTTCTATTTCGCTCGTTAGGCCAAACCTGGTTGTGAAGGGCAGTTCGTACGCGTTGAGCAGCCGACACTGAAGCAAGCAGGACGAAGGCATGGGTGCGAATTTGGTCAAGGTAGAAGGCTTGGATGAGGTCGGGTTCAGTCTCCTTGTCTGATGGCGTGACGAGGTCGGTAATATGTTGTTCCATCACCTCGGATCTCAACGGCCGCATGAGTTCTCGAATGTACAACGCAGAGGTGGGCGCGTGCAATGAAGGGAGTGCTGAAGTCACCTCCTTGGCTTGAGCATCGTCGTGAGCCATAAGCTCCAGCTGCAGTAAGTGCTGAGGTGTGTCCACTTTGCTAGTAGTGTCAACAGGCTCGTGCTTCGGCTTGGCGGGGAGCGTGTTCAAGGACTCTGCTATAGCCACTCGCTTCGCATACGCATCCTCTCCAGTCTCATCTAGGGATGGATCTTGAGTCAGTGCTACAGCGTTCGAAAGGGATTCTGAAGACCCTGCTATAGCCACTGGCTTCGCGACTGGGTTTTCCCCAACAATCTGAAGCCGTTGCTGACTGGCTTCTACAGGCTGGTCGACTGCAAGGCCTTCTTTGCGCTGATGCTCATCCGCCATCTCAACATCATCCGGTGACGTCTGCTTCTTTTCCACGCCGTTCTGCGGTTTCTTGGGGCTGAAAGATATGTCTCCATTGTCAAAGTCAACGACGTCTTCGCGATCCTCGGCCAGTCGCTCACCCTCTTGACGGGCCCGCTTTGTACTTGGTGGTGGTGTGCTACTTCGTCGTTTACGCTTCTGTAGATCAGCCGCTGTGTCGGTTGGAGGCAGTGGAGTGTCTAAAGTAGATTGCTCGTTGTTGTCAGGCTGCGCGGTGTGGTTCTCGCTGGGAGCGGGCTCTTGCGACGTGGCTGCCTTGACCGCGGCTTCGAGTTCGGCTTCGGTATCCGGAGCAGGCTCTGATCGCGTCGTTAAATTGTCATTCGGAGTCGCATCAGCAGAGATAACTTTCTCCGCGCCGGGCTTGGTCTCGGCAACCACGCGTTCGGGTGCGCCATCGATTGCAGATGCAGCCTCATCTACTGCAGTCTTGTCGCCAACTGCAGGCTCCTCCATGGCTTGGGCCGCATTGCCATCATCCTCGGTCAGACGCTGCACAAGATCTGCCTTTACACCCTTAGTAGGCAGACCTCTGTGCGTCAACTCTGCTCGCAGGTCAACAACCCTTAGGCTGTTCCAATCAGTCATGGCTAGGCTTGGTTATGCGATGCGCGCAAACAGGCGCATTGCTTGACAGAGGTAGTGTGAAGTGCGCGACTCGTATCTTTCTCGTACAACAATGAAGATGTGCCAAAGCAGTTATGAGGAAGTGCGTCTATCGTCAGCGAGTTGGTGCGCCGATGCGTTGGCCGTCGTCGTCGCCTGCGTTTGGTTTGTGAACTGGCGCGTCTGAATGTCGCGCCGCTAGAATCGTTGTCGCGCCAGTTCTGGGGCAGAAAGAGGTTGCAGGCTTGCAATTCGCTGCGCACGGACTGCCCTATTGGGTCTTGCATCCCCATGCATTTACCATACATAGTACCTGGCCTAAGTACCTACCACACTACGTACTTTTACTAGATTCCGTAAGTACCTAGATATCTACTAGTGACTTACTGCCTTCTCGCATTACCCAGGTAACGATGAATGCTGGCCATGATCCATTCGGGAGTTCAAAAGTTCATTTACAAGAAAGGCTCACCCTTTCCTCACCTGCGTGCCTGTTTGTTCAGCCCTTCAAATGGAATGTGGAATACATGTGAGACATACTGTTCATTTGAGCTGCAATGCTACAGGCTCCTTCCTATTGTTTCCCATCAGACCTCACACAAGGAAGTTACTTGAGAAAGGCTCGAAAGCAACAAGCCAATTGACAGAACCACTCGACACGTTTCCTGCCTCTCGCAACTTCCAGCTTGCACCTGGTTCTTTGAAAATCCAAAGACTAAATCGGCCTTCTTCCTGGTTTCCGCTTCCACGCCTGATCGTTCGCAAAGCCTCACATGGGACGACGTCCTCTTTAAAATGAATTTACTCCATCGAGTCTTCTACGGTCGAGTCGCCAAGCCACAGCCAATGTCGACTGATCGTCATCAAGGCAGCAAACCCAGAACCTCCTCTTCGACACCAGCACAATCTCGTCAAGCGCGGAGCTCCAGCCCACGCGCCGGCTCAGCGACTACTGTGCCCAAGACCGCCAGAGTATCATCAGCACAAGAAGGCCAGTCCTGCCACATTGCAGCTGCCTCAATGCCAAAGATACGCATCAAAGAAGAGGAAGATGTAGACGCTGATACGATGTTCTCTGCCCAAGGCGATCATGCCGACTTCATGACAAACATTGGCCAACCAGATGGACACACCACCGCGAGTGGTGAGTCGAGTAAAGCTGCATCACTGGTCGCCACTTTCAAAGAAGAGTCTAGCGGAGGAGGCTCTTTCGAAGAGCACTCAGAAGACGAGGCGTTTTCCGATGAAGGTTCGATGGACGCCAACGAAGCAGAGTCGGACAAAGATGATACTGCTGATGAGGATTTGAGTGCCACGGGCGCAAAATATTTCAGCAGTGATGAACCTATCCCCAGTATAGAGGAAGAAAACGGTGACGTTGAAGGAGACGCGCAGCCTCAAAATTGCAAGACAACCCCACCATTCCTCCATGGAATGACCCACAGACACGACCGTGCATCTGGATCCAATTCAGAAGATGGCTTGGACGAAGATATTGAGGACGAGGACTTCGAGGAAGAATTAGGCGGCGAAATCGAAGAGAGTCTCCTCATCAAAGACAACGACTTGAGATATTGGCTCCACCACAAACGCTCGACTGCAGACATTCAGAATTGGCCCAGCGAGGCCTGTAGGCTCTACAAGCTGCTCTTCCTGCGAGGTCTATACCCGATGTTCGATAGCCGATGGACTTGGAACTTCCTCGATCACCCGATGCCTGGCGAGCTCTTCACGCCACTGGGCAGTGATGACAAGTGTTTGCTCAAGGCTGAGAAGAGCGATTATCACGGTATGTGGAGATCCGTCAAAATAAGATTGGTCAACAGCTGACCCGAAGCAGCGTCCAAAGCACTCATCAGACTCTTCAACCTCCATGGTTATGTCAACGACTACCGTCGATGCGGCACCCAGGAAAAAATAGCCCCTCTTATCAAAAAGGAGATCAAACAATACGTCCTCTGGGCAGAGAGAGACGGCGACTTCGTCAAGAAACATGACTATGTCAGCCCGGTCTTCGTCATCACTTACAAGGATGCACAGACTGCCAGCACAGGTCAGCCCATCGTGGAAAGATGCCAGGCACTCGTGCAAAAGTATCGGTCTCGGTATGCCGCTCGAGGCATCCGAGACTATCCGCGCTGCATGTTTATCTTCGTTGTTGTGCAACACATCGTTCTTGTGATGGTTGCGGACACCGAGCATCTAGACGAGGAGGAGCCGTATCCCCTTGCTGAGCTCGACTTGTCTAAGCGGAGTCACTGGCTTGACTATTCGCTTGGCATTGCCATTACTGTTATGCTGGCCAGGGAGTCTCTCTTGGCTCACCGCTGGGCATTTCCCACGATTCAGTTAGTCGAGGATGATCCTGATCTCTGAAGTAGGGCTTCTCACCGTTGGTGGTGGATTGTGAAGGGTATGAAATTTTGTACAGCTCCGAATTAGGTAGAAAGGCATTTTCACGTGGCTGACGGCGCACGCAAGCGGATAGCCAATGGATGTCCTTGCATATTTCCTTCGACGGCACAGCGCTAGTGCAATGATTGCGCTCTCCGACCTGATGATGGAACATCGAGGTGGCCGTGTATTGCATTCATGTATATATGTAGTACTAGTGGATCTGAAGGAGAGATTGGAGTTAGACTCCAGAATGTGCGTGAGACTCAACCGGGCACTCAAATCCATCCATGCAAAAGGATATGTATGGGAAACATCTCGGCGACGGAATCTGGTCAGGCATACTCAACAAGCAAAACGGCACCTTGGATTTGGATAGAGTTCCCAAAACTGGTCGTTTATTCGAAACCAATTTTTGCTATCGAGGACCTGTAGTAAGCCAGGTCAGGGCAAACCTCTTGCATTCTTAAAGTTGACTTTCGTATCTCCGATTTCAGGTGTATAAGTGGTGTTGAAAGGGGCTGGGGCTATTGTTTATACGGTGCGAGTGAACTTAAAAAGGGCAAGCGAAGGCCCCATACTCTTCTCTCCACACCTTTCGAGGAATACTTCGACAAAAACGCTTAGCGCTTCTAGGGGGGACCCTTACTGCTGGGAGCGCCGGAGATCTTTCCGGACCAGGATATGATGATGGCTTGCATGAACAGGCTAACAGATTACTCTAACAGGCCCGCGGACTCATCCGAGGTGGTGACTTCGGAGTTTCTGAGTGAGAGGTGCTTATCTCGGATCAGAAGGTTAGCGGGCTGGGACAGAGTCCGTATGTGTGGTGGGCGCACCCGCTTGGCCTTATTCCCGAGGTCTGGATTCGGGCGAGAATGCGGACCCATGTATGCTATCGTGAGTATGCGGCCACGGTCGAGATAACGTGTCACTGCTGTGTATGATGAAGACAAATCATATCATTGGAAGCCAACCGGAAAGCAGCCTCACGCCTGACGAATGTTATATCCAATACAAACTTAATCCAGCAGGTGACTTGTGTTGTGACTGGGGAGTAACATACTATGTTACTATTACCCTGGAGCTATGTGTGGACTACTATAGTACAAGTATTCGAGACCACCTGACAGACAAAGCCGTTCTGCCGGAAGAGGGATCTAGTGGCAGTATCAATAGTACTTGTACTGTGGTACTTTGGAGATCTGATAGCCTTCTTAGCAAACTTTGTGTCTTAATCTGACATGATATGACTGTGGAGACACGGTACAGAAACGTTCTGCGTACGTAGCGGGTGGCGCCGCCGGTGGGCGGTGAGCGAAACCCATTGCATCCTTTCTGTTCGATAGGTAGACATGGATCAAGGGTCGCGGTACATGAACTGAGGCTAATCTAGGCTCGAAATGGTCGGGCTTCCAGTGCAAAGATCTCAAATGCGCCGTGTGCTATTGGCCAGTTGTCAATCTTGGTGCTTGACCGGCCTCGGCCTCCTGCTGGCGTGACTGTCGTGCATCTAGAGAGAGAGAGAAAGGCTAACGATCCTGGGCCTGGGCCTGCGAAGAAAGAAAAAGCAAAGCAGACACCAACAAGCAACAAGTCAGCAAGTGCAGGACCCCCAGTGTGGCTGCGGGCACTTCCTCCAGAGTGCCACACAAACGGACAAATCAATCCTGTCAGGATACCACACACACCTCCTCCACTGGGCTGACGGGTACTCTACATAGCTCGCTCTAGTCGGTCCAGCGTTGCTGCAATACGACGTCAAGGGGGGGCCCTACGCTGTGGATCTGTGTCTTATGCTGCCCTCGTCGTCGATTCTTTTTTTCCTTCTTTACGCCAAGATCTCGAAAGGCAATTGTCTGCCCAAAATCCCTTCTCTCGCTGCTAGGAAAGGGGCTGCGAACCCGTCAGACAGCCCGACGACGACTCGAGGGGCCAATTGGGCGGAAACCGTACCCCTCGACACCTGACAACCTTCCACGAAGCTGCGCTCGGGCTCGAGTATCTCTACAGCGTACTGTGCCACCCCGTGCCCTGTCTGATTACCAATAGCAATCTGCGACAGGCTCGGCTAGGCGTCGTAGTCCATCAAAGTTTAAATCGGCCCCCTTCTTGAAGTGGACTTCCAGGTAGCCAGGTCGTCTTGTGGCGGTGACTTCAAGAGGCGACTCTTGCAGGACACTACTTTTACAGGAAGGATTTGGGGATTCTGCGACAAGTCCCACACGACTCATCCTCTTTCCAATTACTTGAATCAAGGCTCAACTCTCCGATCTCGTCTGTTGCCACGTTCGGCCGATCTCCCGGATATAAGACTTTCCACGTCTTTGAGCGAGGGTTGTCCATCTACAGACCGCCTAAGGATAGGCAGAGCAAATTCGACGATCTCGACGATCGACCTCGAAGCATTCGGCTTCCACAGGGCTGATATTCTACGACTGGACGCAGAATCACCCAAAGAAAGCGCATTCATCGTGCAGATGGTCTGCTGGCATAAGCTGACAGGAAGAGTCGTTGTGCTATACCGGAGAGGATCAGATCGTCACCAGGCCTCGGTCACTTCGCGCGCAACAAAATCCGTTTCAGAGATAAGCTGACCATTCACCACCACTGTCGCTGGAAGATTGGGAGGAAAAGGAGAGAAGCGTGCGTAAGAGAGCTTGTGTATGTGCGTGTGCGGACAAGATGGCATCGAGTGAACGTGGAGATGTGCCCGCTTCGCAAAGGTCTAGGGGGGAATCAAGCCCACGGCGGACCGCTTTGCCCTCCAGGCCTGTATCATCCAAGGCCGATCAACTCGTCGGCCTCATGGCTTGCTCGCCCCCTCCAGAAGACAACACGCAGAATGGCAGGTCTCCGAGTCCTTTCAGGCTCAAGCAGCACGAAGGAAGCCCATCTTTGACAGATGGCCCAGCATCACATCCCATCAGTCCTGCGCCCTCTTCCACCAATGAGCATGGTGTGCCAGACGTTATGACAGATGCACCGCCATTACCAGTATCCAACCAGACCCAAAGTGGCCAGGTCTGCAGGTAATATAGCTTTCTGTACTGATTCGCCATTCACAACTGCTAACAGTCACGCAGTAACTGCGGAACGAGTCGAACTCCCTTATGGCGAAGATCACCACAAGGCGCAACCATCTGCAACGCCTGTGGCTTATACCTGAAAGCCAGGAATGCCGCCCGGCCGACAAATTTGAAGCGACCGCCGACGACCGTGCCGAGTGTGCCCCTGCAAAATACTGAGAGCACGTCACCGGTAGCAAGCAGCTCTCAGGCCAACTCCAGTGCGGGAGGAGCGAGGTACGTGGCGACTGACCAGATGCCGAGCGGGACTTGTCCGGGAGGTGGGCGTTGCAACGGCACGGGTGGAGCGGAAGGATGCAGCGGATGTCCTGCGTACAACAATCGGATATCCAAGAGTGCTAGCCTGGGTGCTTCTCACAATCAAAATGCCATTCCGAGCAGGACGCAGGCCGACGGTGCTGAGAATCCCAACGAGATTGACGTGGCGGCGTCGCAGAGTCAAGGATCGAACACGACAGTGGTGATTGCATGCCATAATTGCGGAACGACTATTACGCCTTTGTGGAGGCGGGACGAGCATGGCCACAACATCTGCAATGCCTGCGGTAAGTTGGTTCTGTTATGTAATGACACAAAAACTAGGCGAAAGATCCTCAAGAGGCTGACCAACTCAGGTCTCTATCACAAACTCCATGGCGTACATCGACCGTCGACGATGAAGAAATCCGTCATCAAGCGGCGAAAGCGAGTCATACCAGCCTCTCAAGAGCTGGCTGCGGAAGGCAGTACCGCAACCGAAACGATCCAATCGCCCTCGCCGCCACGGGACATATCCAGTGAACGTGGCTGTATGAATCCCGACGGGTCCGTCAGCCTCGGAATGCGAAAACAGACAAAGGAGCAACGGGGGCTCCAGCTCGTGCCTGAGAGTGTGCTTAGGCAGAATTCAGTGCCGCCTATGACGACGGCTGGGACGTTAAACCAGTACTCGGTGTACAACAAGTATCACAGCGAGACGCCCCAGTCCCTGGATGACGACCATCGCCTGGCCCCCATTACCTCCATTGCCGGCAGCTCGGATCGCCAAACTTCGCTCTCGCCAGCCTCGTTCCTCTCACCGACGCGGAAACGATCATTCGGGGAAACAACCGACCAAACGACCCCGTCCGAACCTGACAATAATAAACGCCTGTCCTCGATCAAATCCATCTTGAATCCACCGCGGCCAACTTCGCCCCACATGACGGGCGTCGACGAGCCGGCGCCGCAACGGTCGTATGCGGACTCGCCCGCCGGAACCATGGCATCAGCACCTAGTCCGGGCGCCTACTCGAATGCCAGTAGTGCCGGCACTGGTCCTGCTTATGCATCTGTAGAGTCGCGCAGGCTCAGCATGGAGAGTGAGACCTCAAAAGCTGAGCGACGGGCGGCTTTGCAACGGGAGGCCGAGCGAATGAGACAGATGCTGGCCGCGAACGAACGGGAGCTTGCTGAGTTGGAAGACTGATCAAGCTGGTGGCGGGGTCTGGTCTTTTTTTTTTTTTAATATAAAAAAAGAAAAGAAGAAACAACAGGAAGAGCGTCAGCTTGGTGTATTTCTAACAAAAGGAATCTGTAATTCGAGATGGCGCACAAGGGGGAAAAAGGGTATGCAACATTCTACCGAATTGGCATAGTGTGTCTTCGGAGATGGGGTATCTGCTTAGCGTTTTGAGGCAAGCATAAGGCGCTATTACGTGGGAGCGTGGGATGGTATCAAGAGTATTGCGTGGGTTGGGCGGTCTTCTGCGGCGCTCTCAAAAAAGCGGCGTTTTACAAGGTTCTTACAATGTTTCTATCGGACCAATGGCTCTCTTGGGTAAAGAGGAATTGTGGATAGGTCTTGGGTTGAGGTTTGGTATATTATTACTATAGAAACCTAAACGGGAAGACCTCAGGGTCAATGAATGTACGAAGGATATATTAGGCATCCAAGTAATGAAGACACTGCTAGACCCACCTGCATTGTAGCATCGATTGGACAGGCTGAATGTTTTTCAGCTAGTCCCACAAAACCGACGTACGTAGTATGTGAACATCTCGATGCACAATATATCCATGTCTATTCGTAAACAAACACACCAAGCAGATGGACTACCAGCCCACCTGCCAACCCTCCATCAAGTCGCCGTCACCAGATCATATCTTCCCACCTCAGCCCACACGATGTACAGTACATAAAAATGCAATGCAAATCCTCAACAATTCCAGATGCTCTTGTCGCCCACGTCCCCGAAAGTAATTACCGCAAAGGCCCGGAAACATACAAATTTACTCCTTATCGTGACACTGCCCTACGCCCATGCTTTAGAGACTCCCGATTTTTCATTGAGAAATCCGTTCTTCGAACCCAGTACGCCCCCCTTGCTGCAAGCCGGTGAGGCGAGACCTCGTCCGCCACAATCGTCGAGACGCCCAGTCAGACTGGCTGCCCC